>BMAO01014637.1:0-15169 GCA_019973975.1 Trichonephila clavata | reverse complement strand
CGGAGCAGGACTCAAAACTAGTATGTATATATATATATATATATGCAATTTAGATTTTTATCACAACATATAAAAGCTTTCCATCGGTTTCAAGAGTGTTGGATCTCCTGGAATAAGCTCTGTGAGCAGAAGTTTTAAAATCTTTTTGGAAGAATCCTTTTACTGGGTAATTCTTTTGATATTTTTTCTGCTTAAAACATTTTGGGAGAATTTTTTGCTTAATAGTAGTCGGTTGTTCTTTCATATTTCTATGAGATTTTTTATACTTTGGATTTTTTATACTTAGAATTTTTATACTTTAAATTCTATTTATTTTATTTTGGTCTTTCCTACCGAGTTGTAAAGGGGGAAGGTTGGCGCCTTCAAACTAGTTTAACCCCACTTATTCGGTCCTAAGTCCGAAATTGCATTTTGACTCGCTAGGTTCTTATTTGTATTTCATTAGATTTGATCTTATTTTTTTTCCCCCTGTTATGTTCTATATTTTATATAAATTTTTTCCATATATATATATATATATATGTTCTAATTTTTCTTTATTCTTAAAATATTTCTTTGAAGTGCGCCAAAGTTATTTTTAAAGATTGATGAAAGATGGCTTCTTCATTTCACTTATATAATTCTCTGGCTTAAAATGTTATGAATCCGTTGCAATAATGTAACCAATTTTGTCAAGTTAAGAGAGCAGACAACTCGGTCAGGCTGAATCCTATGCCGAATCACCGAAAATGTACATATTCCATTTGTTCTCTAGTAATTATATTGCTTATATGAGATTAAAATTGATGAAGGCTTACGTGAAAATTTTTGAGAAAACTCCAGTTTAGAATTCTGTGAAGCATAAATCTTTCTAATTATTTTGCTATGATAGCAGTAAAAAAGACTAGGGAAGAGGAAGGATTATGGCATAATTTCCTTGTTATTTTTGTGAGGGTCTTAAAAGGACTTATAATCGAAGATTGCAATTTGTTGCGATAAAACTGGAGAGGAAATTCAAAGACTTAAGAAGCACTATCCCTCTTCTATAGGAAGGATGTATTAATTGTTTTGAGAAAAATTTTATCGTGTCCAGAGCTTCTTTCTTTTGACGAGGTTTTGCTATTTCTTTAATTCTTTTTTAAAAAAACCGGCTTACTAATATCTTGTATACATTCTTGAAAAGGGTTGCTTTGGATGTTATTTTATTTTGCATAATATTGTAAAAATAACTTGTTTGGAATTTTTTGTTAATTAAAATAACATTATAATGCTTAGTAATATTGAATAACGAATATTTATAATTCGTTCTCTTTTTGATTATTCTAATAATTTTAAAAAGATCTTAAGAGCTAGAGATTTATTCACATGTTTTATGCTAAAATGCTTCTTTCTTGGTTTGAATAATTCGATAAAGTGTTGAACTTACTTCTTTATATTTAATCCAATCTAGCCCTTTAAAATGTTTATCATAGTAGCGAAATCACGGTGGGCATTATCGAGTCATGGATTCAAGTTCTGGTGCCACTGAAAGTTTGCCGTGTAGATGGGCTGATACATGTTAAGCCTGTCGTGGATCAAGGTCCTTACGTTGGTGGGGGAAGTTTGGTCCGTCGTAATCTACCCTTCATCGAAGTTCATAATTACAAGGTTCGTCGCAAATACCTATCACTTTGCACGAGAGAACGACGTTAATAAAAATTAAGTTCACTTAAAATGTTTAAGTGCCTTTCGTCAGAAGTAGTTTTTTTTTCTTTTAATTTTCTACGTGTCACTGTTACGTTTCACTACGGATATCTTGATCTTGTTTGTTTTCGTTCCGTAGATCACTGTGGTGGACACAAGGGTGGAGTTTAGAGGTCCACACCCCTTTTTAATAGACCAAATGATCTTTAATTTTTCTCAGAGATTATATCTCGGTGCTTCCATTTACGTTTTTAAAAAAATATATAACTACTCCCATTAATGTGGTGAGTGTACAAAACCGTTCTAGATGCCGAGTTGATAATTTGGCATTCCTTATTTTTTCTTTCATATCGAAGTAGTCATTGTTTTTTTATTTGTACTAAGCTTTTATCGAAGAAGATTAGTACATTTTTACTCCAGTATATTTCACGGATCTATGAATTTTTTGGTGGAATGTACGAGCCTTTATACTGGATTACAATAGAAAAAAGTTGACTTGTTCAAATAATCAGTATTTATGGACCAAGTAAAATCATAATCTAAATGTATTATAGACATAGAAAGATCAATTGCTGTAAAAACTTCTGATGAGGGGAGATAAGTTGAGCTTTTATCATTAAGTAAAATTAGAACGCTTCCAAACATTCGAATGAATTCAAATGAAAATCCGAAAATTTCTGGAAAGAAACATGGGAATTTTTCGAAACTTTCGAACCAATTTCCCCCCATTTTTCATGAGACGCATTAAAATCTCATAAAATCAAATTGCGACCATTTAGATCAGTTTTAATTCTTTGCAAGTGGTATAATTGAATTATCCTGGTGGAATAATAGGTATTAATGACCGCGTAAAAAACTTACTATTGATCTAAACTTTGACTTTTTCTAAATCTTACTCATCCGGGAAAAAATCTTGGGGGTGCTAAAATTTGAATTAAAGCTACCTCTAAATCTCCTCTTCGTTTATCTTCCCTATCGGTGTGGCCAATAGCTTTTGTTGGAGATTGCGAAAATATTTTTAGGTTGTAATTCCGTTTTTAGAGCTATAAAAATGCTTGCTTGTGAAGCGAAAACATTTTCTTAACACTTATTTTTGATTCATGTTCATTCCGCTGTATTAAGGTATCGGATAACATTTTTAAAAAAAAATTGAGTGAGCGAGAGTTTTATTGTATTATAAAGAAACACGAGGGCTATTGGGGGCGGACCTCATCCTCTTGAACCTCGGTAAAGTGACAAGGACGTCACTTGAGTTACCATCTACCTCTCCTTACTACCATACCACACCAATGGGAGAACATTGAGTCTCAACAGATTTAACATGCATCTGTCTCCTCTACACGGCAGGTCTTCAGTGGAACCAGGACTCAAACCCGTGACACGCCGGCCACGAGTTCGTGACCATAACCACTGGGCTACTGCAGCCCCTTTTTAAACTAAGATATGAGGAGTGCGTTTTTTAAGATTTCAGATTTGCTTCTTAAATTATATGAGAAAAAATACTATAATTGTACCGATTTTTTTTTAAATATCAGAATGGGAAAAACTTGTGAAAATTTATAAAAAAAAATTATATAAACGTTGTCTACTCAGAACAGGATATCTATAAATGAAAATTCAATTTTCGAAAAGTAAATTTATTATACTTACTAGAATTCCAGAATATAAATAATGATTTACTATGAAAGAGAACATTTGTGTGGACTTTTAAACATTTAAAAGCCGATGAGCCACTTAATAATACGATGCAAGCAATAAACTTCAAAGTACATTAAAACTCGATAAACTTCAATTATATAATATAAATTGATACATTTAAAATGCTTAATATTTCTTCGAACTTCTTTATATAGATTTAATTTTTCTGTGAAAATTTTAAGAGCAAACATATAACACTTTTAATACGAATTTCCTTCCCACCCAATAATTGTGAACAATTTCAAATTGTTCTTTAAAATATTTAAACAAGGCTCATGATTCACAATGCCATTAAAGAAATACCAAAATACCTAATCTTGAAGCCAATACCTCCCCCCAAGCACACAAGAACACTTTCACCCTCTACTCTGTTCCATTCAAAATCTTGGGATTAAGTTTCTCGCTTTTTCTTCTCCGAACTATTATATACTCCTGTCTGCACCCAAAATGTTGGGAAAATAATTTGCTGTCACATCCCAACCCGCTTTCTGTCGATGTTGACTTTTTTGAAACTTAATTCCGGAATATTAATTTTTATTAGTTGAAAATACCAAACTTTTAAGAAAATATCAAGTGTGCGAACACTTTTGAGCCACTGTACATATTTTTATTTTTAACGAACTTTAAAAATTAAAAATGGGCTTAACTATTTAGATATAAATACGGTTTATAGGGGGAAATATAATGAGTTTCCCCCCTAAAATTTTGGAAATTCAGCTACAGGGTGTTTCTTACAAATTTCTGAAGTATCCGATCAATTCTAGGAGCCACCATATGAGTATAATTTAAAGCATTTTGTATATAAGATTTTTTTTTCTTTTCATTTTATCACGCAGTTTTTAAACTGACTGTAGTTCCCTATATTAAAAGCTTTTATTTAACTTACAATGTATGTAATTTGTTCGGGTGGAATCTTGCAACTCAATTTTGAGGCTGATATCTTCATCGCATTGAGCTGAAATTTTGAATACACGTTTAGTTTGGATGACAATGCATGTTTTGACCATTTATATTCTGATACTGCAATTAATTAAGAAGATATTAATTAAAAACGTTTTGGGCGCCAACTTCGATATGTCTGCATTGTTGTAATAATATTATTGTTACAACAATGACAAAAGTTGGCGTCAAAAATCGGTTTTCAGCCAAACTAAAATTTCATAGCGTTGCGCTATTAACTGTATTAATTAACTTTGTCTAAAAATAATTACATTCCCACAACGTAAAAATAATCTAATTTCTACAACGTATGCAATTTTTTTACAAATTTCTATCTTTTCTTGGATTTAAATTGAAGGAAAAAAAAGTAGAGCTATTTTAAAAGCTTTTATTTAACTTACAATGTATGTAATTTGTTCGGGTGGAATCTTGCAACTCAATTTTGAAGTTGATATCTTCATCCTATTGAGCTAAAATTTTGTATACACGTTTAGTTTGGGTGACAATGCATGTTTTGACCATTTATATTCCGATATTGTAATTAATTAAAAAGATATTAATTAAAAACGTTAAACTAGTTTTGGACGCCAACTTCGATATGTCAGCATTGTTGTAATAATGTTATTGTTACAACAATGACAAAAGTTGGCGTCGAAAATCGGTTTTCAGCCAAACTGGAATTTCATGACGTTGCGCTAATGACTGTATTAATTAACTTTTTCTAAAAATAATTACGTTTCTACAACGTAAAAATAATCTAATTTCTGCAACGTATGCAATTTGCTTAGAAATTTCTATCTATTTTCTTCGATTTAAATTCAAAACAAAAAATAGTAGAGCTAGTTTTCAAGTAGATTGGTACATTGTATACCTTTCTCAACGCTGCAAAGTTAAACTGAGAGGGAGCATTGTGGAAATTTTTTAAAAAATTTATCTAACTTTAATCTATGAAACTCAGTCAAAAACAATGGACTGAATTCATAACGGTCACATGATAAATATAAACGTGTTTTACATTGAATTCAAAATGGACAATAAACTATATATAGCTCGTACTTTTTATTCTATTTGTAAAACTTAGGTAAAATTTCAAATTGCATAGTTGGATAAAGATGCTCAATAGTTATAAAAAGAAATTTCTGCAAAAAAATTAAAGAAAAAAAAGTCTTGTTTTATACATGTACTTTTAAATAAAGTGACAAATATAAATTTTTTTAAAAAAAGTTTCTGTTAAAAGCGTAATTTGGCAACAACGAAGTGCATGAACTGATTAGCTGAAAATAGATAATTGCATTTATCGTGACTATGACGTCACATATGTTTTTGATCTTGATTGGTTAAAAACACGTGGTTTGAAATTATCATGTGATTATGACGTCACATGAATTTAGTCCATTACAGAATCGGAAAGATCATTTATTTCGTCTCTATAAGGTATAATGTTTTTTACGAAATAATAATATTTGTATTTCTTACGATTTTATTTAAATAAAATCAAAATCGATGCGGTTTTATGAAATGTCTAAATCGTTGCACATGAATTTTTTTTGGATAAATGAATCGACATTCTGTACTAAAACTGCTCATGCTTTGGTTTTTTAGAATTAATCATTTAAAAAATAAAATGCCGAAAACTATTTTTTTTCTTCCATTTTTCAAGAAATACTCAATTAACTTCGTCATTTATGAAGAAAATCTCATGAAACTTTTTTTTCGTGTGTAGGACAATATTACCCAAGATCTGTACGAAGATTGAAAAAATTGCTTAACAATTACGGTTTTCAGAAAAAATTGTGTTTTTCGTCTAGTTCCCTTTTTGCGATAATTCATTTAGCTAACTGTTCGAAAATACCGGCAAACACCTAGCAACAATGATGCATTGAATGAGATGAACATACTGAGAAACCTGTCCAGTGATAACCAAAAAGTGAAAAATAAATTAAGAGTAAAAAAGCTTTTTTAAAACAAGCTTTTATTTAAACGCGCTAAAAAGAATAAAATAAATTTTTCTTTAAAACTTTTTTTACTATCAACTTTTTCCGTCATTACACAATTTATATGATATAAAAGCTTGTCGCGAGATTTACCTCTGCAGATAAACAAGTGAATTAAATAACTTTATCTGATTGATTTTAATTTTTAAAAATTTCAAACTAAGTAAATAAGAGTACTTTAATCTCGCGACGAGCTTTTATATCATATAAATTATGTAATGATGGAAAAAGTTGATAGTAAAAAAAGTTTTAAAGAAAAATTTATTTTATTCTTTTTAGCGCGTTTAAATAAAAGCTTGTTTTAAAAAAAGCTTTTTTTACTTTTAATTTATTGATACTGAGCATGAACAATCTTTGGTGTACAAAAATATCCGATATTAAGTTTATGTAATTTGCTTCAAATTATAGTTCACCAGTTCAAAAATTGAACAATAGTTTTCTGTCAAATCATTAAAAAAAGTCATAAATTTAGAAATATTTACTGGGATTAATACATGTCAGTTTTTAGAAATTTTTAGATGCTTTTTAAATTGAATGGAAAAATTTTACTTTTAAAATTTTACTCCAGACATTTCTTAAAGATAATATTTTGGCGAGATATACATTTATTGTAAATAAGGTAATTAATACTCGATTGGTGAATTATTATTTGAAAGTGATTTAAAATTTGAAAAACAATGGAAAATTAGAAAACACTAATACTAAGATCTCCCCCCATCAAAATTAGTTACTGCAGCGAATTCTTACACTTTATTTACAAAGAGATATAATATAAGCATATTTTTTTTATTAATAAAAGGGGCACAAATAATTCAGTAATTCATTCGCAAACGATTCCGAACATAAAGTAAAGTGATGTCGATTCAATAAAAATGTCGGCTTCTTAAGCAAAAACGGTGTCCCAAGGCAGGATAATGCTATGTGGACACAATAAAAACGTCAGCTTCCTAAATAAAGACGGTGGCCGAAGACAGGCTAAAGCTATGTGGACACAGTAAAAAAGTCAGCTTCCTGAATGAAGACGGTGTCTGTAGGCAAGACAAAGCTATGCGTCATCATCCTTAGCAAAGACGGTTCTTAAGACAGGGTAAAGCTTACGCGTTCGCATACTAAGCAAGGGCGGTTTCCTAGGACAGGGTAAAGCTATGCATCAGAATCCTAAGTGAGAACGGTCTTCAGAGACAGGGTAAAGGTATACAGAGGCAATAAAAACGTGAGCTTTCTAAGCGAAGACGGTTTTCTAAGACTATGCTAATACAATAAAAAAGTCAGATTCCATCGTTTTTGCTCAGAAAAGCTTTAATGATATAAGCGATTGGCAATCGTACATATTAGTGAGTTTTAATTTTTAAAAAATTATTTCTAGACAATTTGAAATAAATAGACAGTTTTTGATGTATCTCAATAATTTATTTTATGATTTCATCGACATATTTTAAAGTAAAAATGGTTGAGCTATTGAAGGCTGTATATATGTTAAAGATCTTTATCTAATTAAATAGAAACGAAATATTTAAACCCGTTCAATCAGATGTCATTTCAAATCTTCAAGCTTTGAAGGGTTCCAAGGCATAATCGAAATAACAATATACCAAAATTTAGACTCCGTTTTTGTGATATATATTTTTAATATTTCTAATAGACTTAGAATTTTTTCTATTCCTATAACAATGACGCTTTAATATTCTCTCCAGAACTACAAGAATAACTACTTTTAGCTCAAAAGTCTTCTCTTTTTAGTTGCACATGGATATAAAATTTATTATCTCGTAATGCATATTTCCATTTAGATACCATTTTTTAAAAATAACTTTACTTAAATATATAATATGTAATGCTCCCATGTGTGAAATACTAAGTAATGCAGCCTTTGATGGTTACAGGAACAATATATTTTTAATGTTCATGAAGTTCCACAACACAAGGAGATACACACACACACACAAACAAAATACATAGTGTAGGAATGAGACATAAAAGGAGGGAAAGGCTTTCCCTGACTCCACGTGTATCCATCGCTCGGGGACCGTCCGGCGGAAAAAAAAAAAGATCTCTGGAAAAACGTTCTCCTTTCCCCAAGAACAAGTAGCGCCACCTGGCTGTCGTTATTTGTCAAGGGAAGGCAGAGTTTAAATGCAACTGTTACATTCCCCCCCTACACCGCCGAAGACCGTCTCGGCGAGGTGGTGTACTATCAGACAATATGGCATTCTCTCCAGCAGTTCCTCTAGGAATCAATGGTTGTTTGCGAGGCCTTCCTCTTCTCCTGAGAGGTACTACAGGAGAATGGGTCTGTGTGACATTCAGAAAAGGTGTTAAAGCTGATGCATGATAGACACCTAAAGGTTCGTCAGGTTTGTCACAACTAGCTACTACAAATGTGGTGGGGGATCTCTGGGATAGCACAATGTAAGGCCCGTCTCTCCTGGGCATCAGTTTGGCACTCCTGTTTTGACTCGCTTTGCTTAATGGGTGCAGTTGTACCCATACTAGATCATTAACTTTATAGTCAGGACTTGGTCTACGTGATTTGTCAGCAGATGGTTTTTGACGATCTTGACTCATCTCAATATTTTCTTTAATTTGTGACATATATCCTTCAAAGCGTTTTAAATAGGGTGTAAATTCAGGTACAAAATTATCGTTATGGATGACAGATCGTAGATCAGTATTTACTTGGTCTAAAGTTCGTAATTCTCTGGCGAAGGTTAGGTATGCTGCCGTGTGATCTGTGGACTCACATTTTGCAGTATTCAATGCGAACCTAATAGCTGGTAGCTTTTCAATCCATAATGTATGGTTGTTACCTACCATCATTGCCAAGCGAGGTTTCAAGTCCCTATTTTTTCTTTCTACTGGATTTGCCTGCGGGTGATATACGGAAATGAGACTTTGATTGATATCCAAGACATAACATAACTGCTGCATTACCGCACTTACAAATTGAGTCCCATTGTCACATATTAGTCGACGGGGCACGCCGTACCTTAGGAAGACTTCATTTAGAAGTGTTATAGCACATTCTTTAGCAGTAGCTTGCTTTAATGGAAATAACTCTACCCATTTTGTGGTGTAATCTTCCACTATGAATATCCACTTAATTCCTTCTCTCGTTTCTGGTAAAGGACCAAAAAGATCAATAGCTATGCTCTCGAATCGTTGAGCTGGAACAGGGGTCTGCAGAAGACCAGCAGGTTTCTGGTTTGTGGCTTTATATCTAATGTGTGTGCACTCTGAACAGCTCTTCACATAATCGGCAATAAATTTCCTCATACCAGTCCAATAATATTTTGAAGAAATTCTAGAAAAGGTACCATCAGCTCCATAATGTCCAGCGGTGGGAGCATCGTGGTGCAATTTTAATATCTTCTCTCTCTCGTGAGTAGGGACAACTAATTGAGCTTCATCGACTTCAACATGAGGTGAGTACCGATATAGTACTCCCTGATTCATCACGTACCCTCTCCCAGTCCAATTGGCAAAGTCAACTCCCTTGTTGTGGTTTTCAAAGCAATTAATTATCTTTTCTAACTCAGGATCCTTCAATTGTTCTGTTCTTAGTTCATTAGCTGTTCTTGTCGGGAAATCAATAATTATAGTTTTTAATTCACAAATTTCTTCGTCCTTAGACGCTGGCCCAGAAAGCATATCTGCAATAACATTGCATCTTACGGGAAAATAATCAATCTTCAGATTGTATTTGAAGTGCCCAACGGGCTAATCTTCCGGTTGGAGATGTTAAGCTCATCAGCCACTTTAATGGTTGGTGGTCGGATGCCACTGTTATTTCTGCACCTTCAATATACCCTCTAAATTTGTTAAGGGCCCAGACTACAGCCAAGGCTTCTCGTTCTGTTGTCGAGTAATTCTTCTCAGCAGAGCTTAAGAGTCTACTGGCATATTCTATTGGCTGTTCATTGGTGGGACTTTCTCCTTGTAGCAGAACTGCACCTAGGGCGTAACTACTTGCATCCGTCCGGATGATAAAAGGCTTTTTAGGATCAACTTGCTTCAGTATTGGCGGGGTTATTAAACATTGCTTGAGGGTCTGGAATGCTTGTTGCTCAATTTCCCTCCATTTCCAAGCAGTACTTTTTGTCAAGTTGCTAAGGGGTCTAGCAACATCTGAAAAATTCGGGATGAATTTTCTATACCATGAGCAGGTCTGTAAAAATGACTGTAGCTGCTTTAGATTTCTCGGAGAAGGAATGTTTTGTATCGCTGCAGTTTTATCTTGATCCACCTCTATTCCCTTAGGAGTTATCCATAATCCAAGGTATTTTACACGAGAGCAAACAAACTTACATTTTTCTCTGTTAGCACATAATTTAAATTTTTTAAGTCTGTCGAAGACCCTTCTTAAGTCCTCAATGTGTTGTTCAAACGTTTCAGACAACACAACGATATCGTCTAAATACACCAGAATATTTACATTTGGCAATCCATTACGAAATTGGTCCATAAGACGCTGAAAGGTCGCTGGGGCATTGCGAAGTCCAAAGGGCATTCTTTTGTACCTAAATGTACCCAAAGAGCAAACGAATGCAGTCTTGTCCTGGTCCGCTGAATTAACCTCTACTTGATGATAACCGGATTTTAAGTCAAGGGTAGACATAAAAGCAGAAGATTTTGCATCATGTAAAAGAGCATCCATAAGGGGCAGGGGATATTTGTCAGGTATAGTAATCGCATTTAATTTACGATAATCTATGCACAACCTAACAGATCCATTAGACTTGGGCACTAAAACCACTGGAGCTGCGTATGGGGACTCGCATTCTTCTATAAAATTATTAGCCAAAAGTTTATCAATTTCTTTCCTTAAGAGTTCTTTTCTGTTTGGAGATAATCTATAAGGTGCAGTTGAAACTGGTGGGTGGTCACCTGTGTTTATAAAGAGTTTCACGAATGGAGTTGGTTCTCCCCCGGGTCTGAAAGCATCTTTACTTTCATTAAGTAGCACCATCAAATAATTTCTTTCTTCTACATTCAGGGCCTGTCCTTCTTCTCGTAAATGGAGATATTCAATCTCAGTTTCATCAACAGGTTTGATTTGTAATGGAACATCACTAAGAATTGAATTTGCGGGACAGGAACTACTATTTATTTTGGCAGTGCTGTCGTCTACAGGCAAAGGAACATCTTTTGAGAAAGGTATCTTGAAGCTTGGTTTGTTACCAAAATACCAAAAATTATTACGCATGTCCATTACGATTCCTGATGTCCTTAAAAAGTCAACACCTAGAAGGGTGCGGTTACCCTTTGCATTTGGCAAAAAAATTAAATCGGTTTAGAAAGTTCGTCCACCTATGGTGATTGGCACTTTAGCTTTTTGAACAAGGGATTTGGATTGCTGACCATCAGCTAAATACATAGAAAGGTGAAACTCTGTGAATTTTTGTCCACGATTCTTTAAAAAGTTAAACATTAATTCTCCCCAACTAACTGGCTAGCTCCTGTATCAGCACAAACTGTGCCTGTAGCTCATAAACTTGAATGTCAAGTAGAGCTACTGGAGTGGTAAGACAAGTGCACATCTGTATGGCATTGACAGAGGCAGTCTCTTTTTTTTTTGTAAGCATTTTGGACATTTTGGACATTAATAAATCCAGGGTTGCCACAACCATAACAAGAAATAGGTGGGTGACAACCAGTGTTAATATTTCGTGCTGGCATGTAGCTAGAGTTAACGGAAGTACTGTTGTGGTTACCGGAAACATTCTTTCAACTTTGAATAAATTAGACTTTCTAAACTCCGGATTGCCTGTGTTTCTAGGAAACCGAGGTTTATTTAACTCTGGTGGTTTGGGGAGTTTTGTTAGTTTTTGAGAAGGAAGTTAAACATTTTCATACGAGTCCAGCTTTTCAGCTAACACGACTGGATCATTAAGTTTTTCCCAACTGTCAAGGAAATGATTCTTATACTCGGGACTACATTTATTTAAATTTGATCTGCAATGATGAGATCTTTCAACGAGTCAAAGAGTTGACTTCTAATTCCTTTAGCCAACCTTCAAAGAAGGTTCTGAGCTCAAAAAAGAAATCTTTCCACGTGGAATGATCCTGTTTCTGATGTCTACTGAAGAGAACTCTGAAACGGTCAGCTGTCAGTTTGAACCTTTGTAATAAAATATTGCGAATGTGGCATAATTTTTAAACATCTCTTCTGGTTCTCTAGCAATTAATCTGAGAATATCACTTGGAAGGACTCCAATTAAGTGTGATACCCAAAAATCCGCAGGTACATTTAAAAGCTTCATTTGTCTTTCAAACACTGTTAAGAACAATGACATGTCCTCTTTATCAGGAATAAATGTGGGTAATACTGTTTTCAGGTCGAGCCTCATGGGGCTAGAATCCATTTGAGGGCATTACCTAAGGACGGTAGAGGATTTTTTGCTTGTAATTTAAGCTTTTCAAGCTCAAATGTTCTCTGCTCAGCTACACACTTGTCTTCCCGTTCTATTTTCTTTATGGCTTCATCTTCAAGCGCTTAACGTTCATCAACAATGTTATCCAGCATTTCTTTCACAAACTCTCATTATCCTTAACATTTAACTACACGCGCTTAATATTTTAACACAAGTACACGCGTGGTGTATTTTGTACACCACCAAAACAATAAAAGAAATGAGGTAAATAAGAACAAAAATGTATGCTATAAATTTTAATTATCAAAACCTTTTATAAAAACTAATGAAAAATCTTTGAATAAATAAAAAAAAACTACAAAATATAGATTTTTACACAAAATATACCTTACGAAGCTACCTTATTACATCTACACACTAAATTTCATCTGTGATGTCTCCGTTATTGTAGCATTCTGGACAAGTAATTACAGTATTTGCATGTTCTTTGTATACCGATCTATTACTAACATGACACTTCATCGTATCGTTGTCACCCTATTTTTTGCCTTCCGCAGGAAAACACCTTCCCGTATTTTTGCTGGTGGCTCATCTTCAAGCCGCTCTTCTTGAGGTCTTTTATATCTGCTTAGAAAAGACGAATATCGGGGGGTAATGTCTTTATATCTCTGCTCTTTCTTCAAGATGTGGCTTCATGAGTGATATAGATAATTCTTTTAGGAAAAGTCTTCTAAGTTTTTGGGCCTCATTAATGTGCTTCGCGTTATATAAAATTTGACTGTTTATTCCAGCTATGTTTAACAGTTGGAAAAATATCGCCATTGCCCACCTTCTTGTTCTTCCTGGACACAGAATACGTACTACACATTTTATCCACTGTATGCACCTTTATTGGAATTGTAGTCCATAATAATCTCCTGCTTCTTTGTTTCAGGATTAATTGCAGAATCATCATGCATAGTAGAAAGGAGTATAACTGCTCTATTTTTTGGCACGTATGAAACTATAGTGACTTCTTTTTGGAACCCAAAGATAGACGAGCCGGCTTCTTTGGTTTTACTGGGTAAAAACTCTGATGGCAGTTCCCTTTTATTTTGTCTCATTGTTCCAACAATTGTTGTTTTATCTTTAAAAGATTCACGGCTAAAGGGTAGCTTGTATACCAATTGTCGCATGTCAAATTTCTATTCTTTCCTTTCCATGGTTGCATCAAACGATGCGTTATATTATCTGGTGTGTTTGATTTCCTATATGGACCTTCTGGTTGTTGACAACAATAAACCTCCAAATTACTTACATAAAAAGTTTTAGAGTGCACAATACAAACACTTTTTGGCCATACTTCGCCGGTTTATTCGGTAATACTGAATAAAATTGCATCGTCCTCTAAAGGGAATCAGCATTTTATCTATTGAAGCGTATTCGCCTAAACTAAAATTATTTTTCAGTTTTCTACGAAACGATCAAGTGTGAATCTAATTACAGGCAAGCTTGTCAGTTAGTTGTCTTTCTTTTCTGGTATTTTTATCGTCGAATCTAATGGCAGACAATAAAAATAGAAATCGATTGCAGTTCATGCAACTTCTAAAGATTTCTGATCCTGTGCCATCTGTTGTCCAAAGTTCAAGAAAATTTGTATGGTTTTGCTTTTTAACTCTAGCTAGAATTGTATTCCTATAAAAGTCAACACTTCATTGTTGTTGTATTTTTTGCATCTCGAGGTCGATCGTAATTTACTCTCAACTTTTCTATTTCCATATTTGTGCATTCGACAATATTTGAATAATATCATTCGAAAAAACATTTCAAAGCACTTTTTCATCAGTAATATATTTTGCACAACTTTTAGGCCAGGAAAGATTTTTTACAATATTTTTTTTTTACTGATTTTGGTATATTTACTAGTAAGTGGATTTTTATTCCACGTTGTTGTTTTACCTTTACCCAAAAATATTTTCTGTGATTTCACTCTTTCTCTATTTCTACACTCAGTTCTTGTTCCAATTCTGTGTCATGATCCTTTCCTGTATAAGCTCATCGTCTGAGGTATCTGATCTTCCAACTTCATTTTCATCCTCAGGTTCGTCACATACAGCCTGAACCATAGCTCGAATCTCATCTTCGGTAAGACGATTGGGTTTTTCACGGGTACCCGATCCCGAAAAATGATAAACTGTATTTTAAAATATATCTAGAAATACTATTATAAACCTAAAATGCCATAAAAATTTATTTTCTGCAAGCAAAATAATATATTAGGTTATCAAAATATACTTACATAACTACACGCGTGGTGTACTTTGTTCACCGTTTGATGTCACACAACAGTCTTTTATCAGTAATCAACCTATCGGTGCCAATGCAAGAACAAGACTGACGGAACGTGTCAAGGACACTTCAATGATAGGTTAGATGTGCACGCAGCGTGGGGGGAGGGATTCCAAGGTCATTTACATTCTGTTTACTGCAAATGGTGTATTTTTTACACCAGCGCGTGTAGTTAAA
>BMAO01014636.1:0-42124 GCA_019973975.1 Trichonephila clavata | reverse complement strand
AAAGGCTTGCTGTATGATGAGGGAGAATTCCTGTCTGAGTACTCTCTTCCATTTTCAGATACTTTTAAAAATGTTATTACAATTGAATTTCTACACTTTTCTTGAAAATTAAATTTTGCTGGATTTTGAAGGTATTCGTTTATTTTCAAGAATATTAGTAATTGCAAATCTTTATTAAGTTAATGAACTTTGGTAAAACATTATATTTTTAAATTTAAAATTTCAATTAAAAATGCTATTATAAGTAGATTTTTTATTTTTAAACTTTATAAATAAGTTCGTAACTATTGTAACGTTTATTTTAAAGCTCACATCGAACGTAACACAACATAAGGATTGCTAACTAATACTAACTGCATTGTGATGTAAACTGAATGAAAATTTAGATTTCAATTAACTGTCAGCTAATTGAAAACTTAAACTAATATTATTTTAGGTAGCGTGGAGAGCCTACTAAGTTCGAGTATGCGGCTTACTGATAGAGAAGGCTGAAAGAGAATTTTCTTTTTGTTGCTGACAGCCCTCAAATATTAAATTAGGAAATATGCTGTGTATAATTAAGTTTATTCATATTCTAGAGCTCTAATTATAAATTATGGCAAGTAAAAATCAATAAATGTTTTGATTGAGCACTTTTACAAAACCTTTTAATGCCCAGAATAGGAAATTTAACGTTTTATCCATTAAGGAAAAATAAATAAAGAGGGATAATAATTTAAGGAAAAATAATAATTTATCATTTAATTTATTAAATGAATAACTATTTTTATAGATATCCATGAAAAATGCTTTATTTATGCAATAATTCTATAACTATTAATGGCTTTAAATTATGATATGTTACTAATTTTTAAGAAAAGTTTAATTAAATAACTCAGATGACAAAACTTCTTAGTAATCCTTAATTATAAAGCAATAATAACTTTTATTGAAATCTGTTTCAATGGAAACTAGATTCTCTGATTCATTAGAAACATGAAAAAATTCCAAATAGTCCAAGCGTTTAGCAAAACGTAAACTGTAGTTTTATCATATTAATAAGTATTTTTGTTTAATATTTTGCTTCATTAATGTTTCGTTAAAACTAATTGTAACAATTCAAAATATTGAATGTGAACTTGAACCATGGGTAACTAGTGATGCTGTGTTGGTGCATCATATTCTTCAAAATTTCATATCAAACTGAGTGAAAGAGATTGTATAGTTAACCAGAATTTTTCTGACTCAATAAGAGGTTCTTGTCAATAATCTTCATAGTTTTAAGTCATAGTTGAGCAACTAAAACGACATCTAAGGAACTACCTTACTCTCAACCCTTCCACATCATACTATATAAAAGCTTTAAAGATCAGTTCAATTTTACGAGCAAAAAATAACTCTCATTATTCCACAAGACTTCTACAGAAGAACCAGGATTCGTTTTATACAATGGACATCCCGAAAATACGGTCCATCCTTTTTTTTTCACAAGGAAACTTTATATCAAAGAAAAAATACACCATAGCATCATGAATTACATACATCGCACTATTTTTCATCATAGTCACTACCGACATTAAGACATTTGTTGTAGGGTTGCAACCAGTTTGAAGAAACCTCGCTGGTAAAACTTGGTGCCTTGCGATGCAAGAAATTGTCGCATGGCCTGTAATTTTACCTTCATTCATGGATGCTTGATCATTTGCCTTCCTTTAACATCATTTTCCCCCAAATACGATTTGTAGGCGTTAATGCAGGGCTTCTCAAACTTTCAATATTTGCACTCAATATTCAATTCATTCAATCCATACAATAACAATGTATTGAATTCAATAACTCTGTACTTTGAAGCTAAGCCTACAGTACTACTTTAAGTGCCACAGGCTTATGTAAGCGTCTGGCTCAGCCAGTGTTTTAGTTGTCCCGGACGTATATATACGTCTTTCCAAAGTGCGATCTTTTCTGTGACTGCTATCCATAAAATTATTTCGAAGGCTTTAGAATGCAATAAAATGACCGTAACAGTGTGTGTTTGGAAGGATTTGCTTATTTCAAAAGATTTGCATCTTTATTCTTTTTCTATCCCCTCCCCTCTCGGATACACCACATACTCTCGCCTATGTGTTAAACGGTGGCATTGGGGATCGAATCGCGTAATTTTTAAACGGGATTTAAGGGATTAATTATAAACCGTACAAATGATCAAGATAAGTGTTAATTTTTGTTTTTAATTTTATGTATGACAAGCTCGTGGGGTCACTGGTAATTGTAAAACTTGTTCTTAAATTAGTATTGTTAAATTAATTATAAAATACATTATACAGATTTGATACATTTATAAATGTATTATATCGGAGCAAATGTTTTTATTTTTTATTTTTTAGAGAATGTATTTTATTTGCTTACTTTCAGTAAATTAATAATTTTTTAAAAACAATCTTTTGTTTTCCATTTTTTAATATTCACGCACCCCTCTTGTAGGGTTATCACGTCCCCCTAGGGAGCGTCCCACAGTTTGAGAAATGCTGTGTTAATGGATGATGGGCACACTAGTCCCACTTTTCAATTTGCACCAGTGACAGTACGCACTTCTATTGGCGACAGCGTTGTCAGCACACAATAGTCTGCTATTACAATATATACTCGAATCAGCTCGGGCTTGCCGGTTTGCTGCTCCTTTCTCTTTTTCGGTATTCTGCTCATGTGTCTTTCCTCTTTCTTTGGTGCTTTACCCATTGTTGAATCAGCAACTGATACAGTTTCTTATGGTTACTGTTTGCTTCTCTCTCTCTCACCTAGTGTACCATCTCTTTCAAAAAAAGTGATGAAACTAACTTTTGGTACGTCACTCGTCCATCGATAACGATAACTTTTGCTACACTGGTGTCTCGCCATAGGAGGATTTCAAGCCTCAGAACTATCTTGAATAGGGCTTCTCAAACTTTCAATATTTGTGACCCAATATTCAATCATAATTTTCTTCGCCCCCCTATATAATAACAATGCATTGAACTCAATGATACTATACCTTGACGCTAAACCTAAAATACGACTTTGACATCTAAAGTGCCTCCAGCGTATATATACGTTTTGCTTAGACAGTTCATTAATGCCCTGGACGTATATATGCGTCTTTTCAAAGTACGATTTTTTCTGTGTGTGATAAATTTATTCCGGCTTTGGGATCCAATAAAATGACCTTGTTAGTGTTTGCGATGTATTTACTTATTTTAGAAAATTTGCTTATTTAATTCTTTTCTAACTGTTCTCCGCCCCCCCCCCCAGTACACCACATATTCTCGCCTACATGTTAAAATGTGGCTTTGGGGAGTGAAACGAGTAACTTTTAACAGTCATTTAAGGAATTAATTATAAACCGTGCAAATTATCAAAATAAGTCTTAATTTTTGCATATAATTTTAAATATGACAAGCCCATGGGGGTCACTGGTAATTATTAAACTTGCTTTTAACTTAGTATTATTAAATTAATTATAAAATACCTTGCGCAGTACTGATATATTTATAAGTGTATTAGAACATTGAAAAAGTGCACTTTATTTTTTATTACATCAAATTATGTTTTTATTATGTTTGTTTACTTTCAGGAAATTAATAGCTTTTTTTAAAGAATCTTTTGTTTCCGACTTTTTAAAATGCTTGCGTCCCCCTGGTAGGGTTATCACGCCCCCTGGGGGGACGTGCCCCACAGTTTGAGAAACACTGATCTAGAACGTTATGAAACTATTTTAGTTATTTCTAATGATCATTCAGTTACCAGGCCCACCCCTGGCATTTAGTAATAATGAATATCAATTATATAACAATAACTTCAATATGGTAGTATAAGAATTGACAGTTATAAATAAGCAACTCTTTTTTCAAATGCAATTCAGTTAAAGCTCGGCGGGGATCGATATTTTAAACCAGAAGTTTCTTCAAGTTATTTTAATACCAAATTATTAGCCCGAATTTAAGCTTCTCAGCACTATTCACCCTCGAATCAATAAAGTAAAAAAATATGTAAAAAGAAATAGAAATGTTTTTACTCTTATTTTACGATAAATATAAAACGAGCTTATGAATTGAAGTTGGAATTCATTGAGGTAATATTTCCTGTTTAAGAATAAATGGATCGTGTACAATAAATTGTTATGTCTGATTTCAGACGAAAGGAATATATTGGCATCTAGAGTTTTTAAATAAAATCATTTGAAAGGAAGTGCGTTTTATACACATAAAATTCAATGTGAATGGGGTATAATGGTTTTGAATAAATCAAAGGGAATGAAACCTCCATTCCATTCCGAGTCGATTTATGCTGCTTTTAAAAGCAGGATTGATGTCATACTGCTGTATGATGTTGTAATCGGATATTGAGAAATGACATATTTCTAATGGAACAACGGAAAATGTCTATGTCTGATAACTAATAATGATAAGCTAAAGATTATATTTTAAATACATAAGACGAATTTTCCAACATTGATATTGGTACTAAATGTGTTAATTTTCTTTTTGTGATGCATTCTAGTTAAGTTGTGCTGTTTGAGCCTATTGTATTTGTTTGTCATTACAAAGGACAAATAACCATTAAAGGAGATACAAATATTAAATTAAACACAGTCGGGCCTTGATTTAACGAACCCCTAACGAATTCCATGATGTAAAGTACTTTCCTCGCTCTCCGATTAAAATGAAAGCAAAAACTCCCTATTTAACGAATAAAAACACCTCAAATTAGCGAATTATTTCAGCAACTGGAAAAAAATATTTTTATGTTTGTATTCAGAAAAAATACGCGTTTTTTTTTCCAAATGACATTCCTTTTTTTAAATATTGTAAAATCTGGCGTATAACACGGTTTATAAAGCGCACCTATATTTCAAAGTTGTGTTGTTTAATTTTTAGGCATATCAGCCATATAACGCGCATCCCTTTTTACCTAGAAATCTGAAATGTTAGTATATAATACTCTAATGTTTTGAAGTCATGTAATCGAGGTATTATCACAGACTTTAAAAAAAATTGGCAGTTATAGAGACTGCCGATAGAAGGGAAAAACTTAGAACTTTTAGTATTAAAATTAGAAATTTCATAATGTTAGAATTATAAAATTAACAACTTCAATAAATCTGGTTTTTATATGTATTGACACTCCAAACAATAAATCCATTCAATTTCACTTATAAAATATACACAGCACTATACGTCAGCTGTATAGCTACATATATACTGCTATAAGTATGTGGGTGACGTGAACGCACGAGATTTCGCCCAACCAAAAAGTGTCTAAAGCGAACAGCACACTGCGCGTGCGCCAGTCAGAGCATGTCGGTGACGCGAACCCATAAGATTGTTGAACCATCTCTCTTTTTTTTTAATAAGACTTGGCATTTCTTTTAAATAAATAGTATTTTGATACGTGTAGAAGAGCATTTTTTATGCACATCTCTTGTTATTTTAAAAGTTATCGTTTTTATATTCGTTGTATAACGCGTACCCTTAAATTTCGATCTTATTATTTTTTTGTGTTAAACGAGCGCGTTATTAGCCGAATTTTACGGTAAGTATTTTTAAATCGGTATAGACTAAAATGATTATAACTGAGTAATATGTGTAGAGCTTCTTTGATTAATATTTGAAAGTGAATACATTTTAACTACCTTAACCTGGGAGCTATTGCCCGGGACACAGAGCCACCTAAGCTCACGAAATTTTTAGTTCTGGAAAAACTGTTTATTTGTCACCGATATCCTTTTCAGTATCTTTCTAAATGACAGTCTTTTAGGGAACTAAAATGTATTTGTCACATCTCTCTCTCTCTCTTTTGGAAATTTTTTTACAACCTTAAGGAACTAGGGGTGACTGAGTTCCCCACACAACCACTTTTGTTTCAAAATATTTCGTATGAACAGGCTGCATTTTTCCACTGTAAACGACAAAAAATAGATCTTTGTAATCTGAAGAATAATTACCACTTATATGGTCTACTTAAAAAATAAATTTTATTTTTTCTTAAAGTTTATATAGAAAATTTTATTGTAAAAGTATAGTTAAAGCAACTTTCTCTTTATTTAATATTTGCCTGTTTATTGCAGAAAGAAACAAGGATCCAGTCTCCATGCAGAAAATGTTACTTTTATCGCATTTGAATATTTCGGACTTATGTATTGTACCAAGTGATTTATATTCGCTAAAGCGATTCCCTCAATCCAATTTTCGTTAATGTTTACGAAAATTCAAGTGACGGCAATGAGTTTATTCATTTAATTGGTTTACCTCTTTATTCAATATTTACTTGCAGGGTCTTATTGCATTTTATTATGAATTATTTTATTACTTAGCAGTATGAAGCATAGCATATTCGAGGTTCACCCAGAAAATAAAGACCGTTAAGTTATTAAAAAGAATAAAAAAATACAGTATTTATTGGGGGGGGGGCAGTTCCGTCACGTACCTTGAAGATTAATTCATTTCTCGGCATAATCATTTCCTACATTCAGTGGCACACACAAGGGGGTATCCTAGGGGTCCGAACCCTCCCCTCCCAAACCCCTTGAGTTTTTTCGATTGATGATAATCCTATACATATATAACCTAAAATTCAATGAAGTACTTGCAATGAGCAATTTATTTTATTAATAAATGCTAATTATTAATTCAATAATTTATTTTTTACTGTTTTTGTTAAGAAAATCGACAAAATCAGAAGAATCAATTGGTGTCATCTTGAGGTCTGATACGAGTTGGGTGACTTTCGACCATTGACCCCCCTCCCTTGAAAAATTTTCATGTGCGATACTGCCTACATTATTTAAACATCTGTCTAACTGAACTTCCGAATCCCCATGACATACTCTTCTGGCGTCAGTGCATTAAGTTAGGTGGTTACTGTATTCACCAACTTTTCATCTCTTCCAAAACGTTTATCGCCGAAAATCTCTTACCATCTTTTCCCAGAAAAAGCATCTTTATCCTCAGCTTAGAAAAAAATGGGGTCACAGGACACGAGATGAAGACCGGCAGGTTACTAACCGAGAAACCATTGAAGACCCACCGCGCTTCCCAAAGTGGTCTATATAGACCCCAAGGCGTCTATGACGACCTCCAAGGTATCTACGTCAGCCAAAATTTAATTTGGGGGTGCATGAGGTGTAAGTGGAAGTCTATGATAGTAGATCTCATTCAATTAGACCATGACTTTAATTTTTTAAATATTATAATCATGTGGAAACCAAAATTGACATATTTAACAGATTTATTTACTAAATTGAATGAGGTTAATTTGCATTCAAATTTTATTAAAGCAAGAACCATTTTAGCGCTTTTCTTTCCTAAGTTAAGCAAAAGAAGTATAATACTTGAAGTCCCAAATTTTCTAAATTTGTCACAGACAATCTGTCAGAACGTTTTAACCTACGTTCAACATTTAAATTATTTTTATTCAGATTTTAAAACCAGGTTTGGGAATGCTTTGAATATAGCAAAACCACAGTAGGCTATGAATTCATATTGTCATATTGAAAAAAAATGTCACATCGCAATAAGAGCTAATTGTAATAACCGCTAACGAAGATCTAAAAGTTTAGAAACGGATGCTAGCAATTTTGGCTTTAAAAAGTCAAACCTGTTTTTATTCCTGACTGATGGAATATCGTGAGGAAGTTTTTCATAGCTTTTTTCTAGTGTGAAGCAGTTTCAGTGCGGTTGCCAATCTCCAAAACAAAAATAAATAAATAAAAAGGACCCTAAGAGAGGAAATTTAAGATTAAACCAGACAAGATTGATACCAAATGTTGAAAATTTGATATTGTAGTGCTAGAGATTCCTCCCTCCCAATAAATTAATTGTTTGTTGTCTAGTAAGTTTATTTAACAGTTTTATTTATTAATTAACTTTTAATGTAATTAATTAATATAGGCTTCTTAAATTTTAAACACTATTCTCCTTTACACTTAGAAATTTAATTCTTTTAAAGTTGGAGAAGTAATACTAGCTGTCAAAAAGACATTTAAGTTAGTAAATTTGCAAAAAATCAATATTAATTAAGCAGGGGTCTACCCCAAACCGAAAAACATGACAAGAGGTCTATGAGACAAAATGGTTTGGGAACAACTGGTCAAAGACTTTCTGTTGGTGTGGGGTAGAAGTTAGGAGAACTGGTGCCAGCTCAGGTGTAGTCCTGGTCACTAGACCGTGGTTCAAAATTACGAAGTTTATCATCAAATCCTTCTTTTCCAAACCCAATCTAGATACCAATTCCCATTCCAGTTACGTCACGTATTTCTTAACAAACCATGGCCCATTTGTTTCTTATTTGCATCGCTTCAAATTAAAAGTGACTCCCTATTGTCTTTGTGGTTCTGTTGGGGACGCTGGCCATTATGTGTTTGCCTATCCTCCGACTACGGATTTCCATTTGGTCTCTCTATCTCAAAATGCTAAAAAGGCCTCTGTCGTTAGAAATCCTTCCATTCACTTTTTTACTAAAATCATGTATTAAAATTGACTCTGCCGCCATCCGGTATAGTGGCCAGTGAAGCTGACTGCGGTGCCGTAGGGACTGGGTTCGAATCCGGGAAGGCATGGATGTTTGTGTTGTAATCCTTTCTTCTGTCTGTGTTGTATAATTGCGTGGTGCACGGGGTTTATAAATGTTAAAAAAAAATTGACTCTACAAACCGGGATCAAATTCCTTGGGTAGCATTGTATCGGTTCTCTTATGTGGTCACAAGCATTTTTTCTTACACTCCTTTTTTTTTCTCTCCTTCCCCAAATGTGTTGCCTGCCTTTTTGTCTTCTATTTTTTTACTTCTATAGGAGATCTCGAAAAAAATAATCCTCCTTCCGGTGCTGTGAATCCTTTCTTTTTCTTTAAATTGAAGGATCAATTAAGAGAAAAAACATATCAACAGGAAGTGATGGTGCCAACTGAAAATATGATTCAAAAGAAACGTTTTATTATTATTATTCATATTTCCTGTCTTTATTTTTTCTTTTGGTCTGTAAGGGGCATTGTATTGGATAATTTTATTATTTTTTATGTATTTGTAAAAAAGTTAGAAAATATATGTATATTCTTCCTTCCAACTCTTATACCCCTTATATTTTCTTTTATAATTATTGTGTTTGCTTTGTATATTTGTATTATGTTCACGTACACATATATATATCGTGCAGTTACCTTTAAATTCGTATTTTGCTATTTTTCCGTCTTCTGCTGTTTAAAATGTAAACTTTGATTTTTTTTTCCAATAAAAACTAAACGTAGGGGGTGGTTATTTCCCGAGGAATCAGTTTGTATCTCTAAACCCTCTTCGGGTGAGCTCGGTTCCTTTGGGCATTCCACCAATAACCTTCGTGTTGCTTCACAGGATGATGTAAATTTAAATCAAATCAAATTAAATCAAATATAGTGAAAAATGGCAATCTCTAAGATCAAGGTCTGAATTATCAGTTTTTTGTTTGAATGTTGTGAATGCAAATCGTAATAAACTAGCGGTAGAACAGTATACCTTAAAAATTCTGAAGCTTGTGAAAAAATACGACAAATGCTTAAGGAAATGATTATGTGGAGGAAATGATTATGTATAAAAGTGAAGGAAGCTTCAAGGTACGTATTAGAGTTTGTTGCTTCCACAATAAATATTATATTTTTAATTTTTTATAACAGCATTTCTCAAACTGTGGGGCACTCCCCCTGAGGAGGAGTATTGACTACGAAGGAGGCGCAAGAGAATATTGAAAAGTCGAAAACAAAAGATTATTTTAAAAAATATATATTATTTTACTGAATGTAACAAACAAAATACATTCTGGCATAAAAAAGATAAAATACACATTTAAACTGATATAATACACTTATAAATGTATCAGTACTGCATTTTGTATTTTATAATTAATTTAACAGTACTAAGTTAAGTTTACTAATTACCAGCGACCCCATGGACTTGTCACATATAAAATTACATACAAAAATTAACACTTATTTTGATAATTCGTATGCTTTATAATTAATCCCTAAACTGCCGATTAAAAGTTACCCAATTCGCTCCACAATGCCATTGTTTTCCAAGCAGACGCGCGTCTGTGGTGTATGGGGAGGGAGAAAAGGAATAAATAAGCAAATATTCTGAAATATAAGTGAATTCTTTTCAAACACTGTCAAGGTCCTTTTAATGCATTTCAAAGCCTTCAGAATAATTTTATGGATAGCAGTGCACAGAACAGATCGCACTTCGAAAGACGTATATATACGTCCAGTGCAATTAATGCTTTGGCTTAGTGAGACGTTTATGTACGCCGGTGGTACTTAAGAGGTTAAAGTAGTAGTATCCTTAGCGTAAAAGTATAGTATTATAGAGAATTCAATACATTGCTATTGTACGGAGAGAGCGCGAGGAAAATTACGATTGAATATTGGGTCGCAAGTATTGAATGTTTTAGAAGCACTGTTTTATATAACGAAACTATATTTTCTAAATGACCCTCAAATATACATTCATTGTTTTTGCAACAGATCTTCAACAATCGCCAGATTGCGTTTCGATAAAAAATTAATATCCTTTTAGGAAAGGCAATGCAAAGAAAATATAAATAGAACATACACTAAATGGCTTTACTTTTACCACGTAATAATAAAACCCAAAATGTACGATAAATTTAATATGCATGAATCCCCACGTACATTTTTCTTTCTTTGATCCATGAAACAACTGTCACTTACAAAAGCGTTCTAATAAATTTAAAAGGCTAGAAATCGTTATTTTTGACAACAACGTTAGAAATTATCTAGCTGTTCCAAATTTTAATAACTATCTCGTGACAGCTGTAGTTATATTTAGTGATGGATCTAAAGCCAATATTATTGGAAGCTGATAAAGCTTCGAGTATTGTGATAAATATTATTAACTTATCTGCATATTATTATTAATATATAAGTTACATCTAATTTTAAAATTAAAATAAAGAACATTTTATGCATTATTTTTTAGTTCGACTAATTTTGAAAATTTTAAATTTTGTTATAAAAGCATTTGTACTTTCATTTGAGAAATGCATTTTATAAATTTAATATTAAGATTATTTATTAGGTTTGTGTTAAATATTTTACAGAGAGGTAGTTTATACATTTTTTTGAGTTATTACCACAGAAAAGAGTTGATGAGAGCTTTTGTTTGTTTTACTAGCTTTTCAAAACTTTTCACAAACAGTTTAGTACAAATATAAAATATCATTTAATTATTTTCTTCTGAATAAAAGACATAAAGTAGCGCGTGTTAAAAATGGTTCTGTTTTTATAGATCTGCAAATTTAAAAAGAAGTTGAAGTATAAATTCATTAACTATTTTAACTTTGAGTAATTGAGTAAATAATTGCTTACCATGTGTTCGACATAAGCTTAGCAAATGCATTTTTCGAAAGAAAAAAAAAACTTTTAAGTTAAGAGCTGAAATAAATTTTTTTACAAAAAATAGATATAAGTATATGAAACTTAAGACTACTTCTTAACAATTATTTTTAGAATTGTAAGTTCGTTCAATGCCTATTTAAAAACTTGGCGTACTTAAAGAAAGAGAAGAAGAAAAAAAACGTCAACATTTTTACCGATTTACATGTTTTTATACTTTTTTGGAACAACAAAAATAGCTAATTAGCATCTAAACAATGATTTAGTATCCAATTAGTTACAGCTAATTGGATACCAAATCTTTTTAAATATGAATACTTAATATCATTAAGAAATGAAAATGAATCATTCTTGTCTTGACATTGTTTTATTGTAGGGCATACATGTCACTTAAAAGTTTTAATACTTAACTGAATCTTGGAAGTCGATATTTTCTGTTGACTTTACTTTGATTATACACACTAACATATATATACACCTATCTCTTTCAAACACAGTCTTTTTGTACATGATTTTGAAATAACGCGGTATTCTAATTGAACGGTTTTTTTTAACTAATTTTTTTGTTCTTGCACACGAATTTCAAAAAAAAAAAAAAATCAAGAGACTCGTGCTTTTTGGATGAGAATAATTTGAATAATTTTATGAAGAATTTTATTATAATAAAGAAGTCGAAGGTGAAGTTCAGCTATTAACTGCTGAATTAATTCGTAAGGGCTTAAAATTTGCCACAAGTATGAAGCAACATTTTACTGCTCATGATCCTGACATAGAGCGTTTATTAAAATTAATACGTTACCTGGAGTTGCAGGATATCAAGAATTCTGTAATCAACTTGAAGAACCAAAAAGACAACCGCTAATAAGACTTTGTAACAGCAAAAAAAAAAAAAAAACTAACAAAGGCCGTTAATAACGCACAAAATTCTTCATTTAATTTAAAACCGACAGTTGTGCTAGACCAGGGGTGGCCAACCTTTTTGGGAAGAGTGTCACTACCTGATTAAAAAAAAGCCATGCGTGCCACTTTAAACATTTACAACAAACAAAAAAACTTTACTTATAAGCTTTATATGAAATGTTTATGGACATATTTTATTCAAGTCTAAGTAGTGGAAATTTAAAAGTAATATAATAAATAGGACAAAAAAGTACAAACTTAAGTTTTATTGACAAAATTTTCTTTTCAGTTTCAATTAGTTAGGTTAGGTATAAAATAAAAATGAGTAACCAGAAAAATTTAATTCTAAATAATTATTAAAGTATCAGTACTTTCGTATACTGGTTTTTTTATTTCGTATTTTTTTACTGAGTCACCTACATTAGGATGCTAATCATCATCATTTCTCGAAGTTGCTAACAGAATCGGGTTGTTCTAGGTGTGCATCAGTTTCTCTCTTTTCTCCAAAATCGAGACAAAAAGCCAAAGCGTGTTCACAAAAGAAGATATCAGATCAATCATGATTGGAAAAGAACAATTTTTTCCTTGTAATCTTAAATTTAAATTATTTAAATGTCTTGTAGTATCGCTAAGAAAACCAAAATCTCAAAGCCTATCTTCATCCTTGAGAAGCAAGCACTCGCTAGGCAGTTCATTGCTTTCTTCCAGGTACTTTAAAACAAAAAAAAAAAAAACTCCCTCAAATTCCAGAATCTCACGAATGCACTTCTTCTAAAAACCAACACACACAACAATAAAGGAGTGTTGTCTACATTATAATTATCTACTGTTATTTAATTAAGTGTATTTAAAATAGATTTTGGTGTTTTATTTTGTCTGAAACACCACCTTTCAAAAAACAGTAAAAGAAATTAGTATTTATTATTATATTTTCAAATTTTTTAATCTTTCAATAAGTCTTCGCGTGACACTCTTACGACTTTGCCGTGCCACAGTGTAACACATTCATTGATGATAGCATTTTTGATCCAGTTCGTAATAAATATGCACGCTCGTTATCAAGTAGTGTTGAATTAGTAATTTCAGTTTGAATTTTTAGACTGAATTTTCTGTGTACACTTAATTTAAGTTCAAAGAATTGGTTTTTTAAAAATAAATATGTTGCAAAAATTACTTTTTTGTGGGATTTTTGAAAAAATATTAAAAAGATTTTTCATCCTACTCGATTTTTAAAATAGTGTGTGTGTAGAGCATATTCCCAAATTTACCGTAAGTTGCATATATTTCTTACACGATGTTTTTTGCATGGTTTTCTAATAAGGAACGTATCTACCGAGTAAAAAAGAGCTTACTATGTATATACTATACATATATATAAATATATATACTATAATACTTATATATATGATATAGATATAGATATATTGTAATGCAAGGTAGGGTTAGGTAGAGGAGTAATTTTAAAGTTAGGTAGTACTGAGTAGAGTTACTGACGTGTCAGTACTATGCGCGCAGACAGGCATATTGTTTTCATATTAGCTATGGATCGGTCTGTCACATTTGGAACCATTTAATTTAATATAGAGTATTGTATGACAATCGTTGCACACGCGTACCATTCAATGTCCTGAAGTCATTGAAGATTCACCATGTAGAGGGGCTATTACAAGTTAAATATGTCATGGCTCAAAGTCCTCACAGTGGTGTGGTGAGGAAGTTAGGAGAGTGTGGAGCTGTTTCAGGCGTCGTTCCACGTCAGGTGTCACTTTATTATGGTTCAAAATTACGAGGTCCGTCTTCAAAAGCCCTCGTGTTGCCAACGTTAATAAGCACTCACTCAGGATTTGATGTCGCTTACGGCACAGAGGAACGTCCACAAGGCCTCATATTGCAATTATCTTTTTCTGAAGCCCATAGGTACTTACGCATTCTGTGGAGCATTGAAAGGCGGGCATTTACAGTTGAACGGCATGGCATTGTTTGCAATGACGTATCACTTCTAAAACACCTCGCTGGTAGGATTAGAATGTGGAGACACCGTGGAAGCAATTTGCTTAAGGTATCCGACTACCCTAAAATTGTGAATTTCTCCGAAAGTTGACAATTTTTTTATGATTTTATTTTATATATCATTTTATTAGCTTTATAAAAATACTAAATTTATAACTTTCCGTTCACTAGAACAAAACCTAAAAGTGTTTTAGTAAATGAAGATGCCATTACTTTAAGCAAGATACCAGCCATACTTTAAAAAACGTTTTACTCGAAATGTGTGTGTTTTTTATATGCTCAAACGAGGACAGAGATTGCTAAGAATGTTTTGAAAATAGTTAACTGGAATTTTTTGTGTATGTTCCGTATAATAGTAGAAGTATTTTAACCTTCCAATTTATCAATCATTGCTTTAATACAAAATTTACAGTTCCTTATGTTTTTAAATAATCTCTTATTTTTTAAGTAATTTCACATGATAACTTAGATAAAGTGCTCTAGTTTTTGTAAAAATTAAAATATATCTGATCCTGAAGGTCATATTTAAAAAAAATTAGCAAAGCTACACATCCGAATTGAGAATTGTAAACTTGTTCATACACTTTTGGTACAGAATGGGTCCCATTTATGTTACTTTTGGCAAATTTTTACCCATTTTTTCCATTTTGGTAATAATAATTTCTTTTTCTTAATGTTAGCATGTTTTTTTTAAAATTGTACAAAACGAATCTAAAATCCATAAAAATATCCCCATATTTCTAGTTTTTTTTTTAAAAAAAAGTTGTCGCAGTAGCCGGATACCTTAAACAAGAAAAGTTTGGCGGCCAGTACAAGTTAGTGAAAACGTCTGTTTCAGAAGGTCTTAAGTCCATCCTTGGCCGTTACGCCATGAATGATGATAATGAAATACAAAACCTGTAACACTTGCGTTATAGAAAACTGGGAGCAGTTTGATAATGATACTAAATAAAATTCTTGCAAAACTTTAAATTTATCTACCTTTTGGAATGTAAACTTTATCATTGTAAATATGTTGGTTAAACTTTTAATAAAATTAACACGATTATAATTAATATAGATATGAGAGACATTAACATTTCAATATCATATAAAAAACTCACATAAAATAAAGCTGAGACATTTTGATTTGCATTTCTTTCAAAATATTAATTACCCATTATTAAAAGATTATTTTAAATACAAAATATAGATTATGTTGGGAAAATTATTTTGTTAAATATTTTGATACAATGTACCAATATGCATCAGTAATGTACTGTGTTAAAAATAATGATGGATAGTTTTATAATAAAAATATGAATTAAAAAAAATTAAAAGAACCTTCAAGGAAAAAAAGAGCCAATAAAAGCACTTGATAATTTAGGGGATGAAATTGATGTGAATCAGCCCATAATTTAGAAAATGACTTGAACCTCAAGCATAATAAATAATTCATGTTTTAGCTTAATGAAAAGGAAAAATCTGTCGTTGAGGGTATTTTATGTAATGCTAATTTTCCTAATAGACATGTTTTACATGTAATTAAAGATATTAATAAATTTTTAGTTCCTAAAATTAATGTAAAAAATTACCTTTAAGCTTTAATAAGTTTGAGTACTGGATTTTTCCTAAAAAAATACATTTTAATGCAGTATTAATTTTGCTGGTATTTGTATTAAACATTTGTCTTTTTGCTAGTTAAAATTATAATTATTAAAAAGCTTCCAACAATATAACAAAAATATATAGGTTAATCTTTAATCACAGTAATGGTTTAGATTCTCAAAGTATACAGGAAATGTAATTACTTAAGATAAAGTAAATTTGTTGATAAGTGTGATGAACATGTTACCGAAGACTTTTGAAGATTTTTATGAAAACGTTTTATTAAAACGCATAAGAGCACAGGTTTTAGATTAATTATATTTATAGTAATAGTATAATATTAAAATAAATTATAAAGAAAAATATAATAAGTTTATCACAAAATGTGTGTCGTTTTATATATTTTCCCTCTGGAAACCTTTGGAAAATGCAATATTTTAATTATTTTTAATACAATTTCTAAAAATATATTATGAAAATAAATTATAAAACTAATTATGAAGATATTAAAGTATAATTATAAAGAATAACAAAAATCATTGTTGTTTATATTTTTAAGGTGCCTGATGTTCATGCTATCACACACATTTGTTCATAATTTTCTTTTTTATAATACTAATTGTTTTCGTAAATTGGGCTATGTAATACAAATTTAAAAAACAACAACTTATGTAAGCTTTCCTTAGAAAATTAAGTACGCATTTATCAGTAACTTTGTCATACATTTAATTCTAAACTTTCTATCAAATTCTACTTCATTGATTGTTTGTTAGCGTACTTTTTAAGAGCTAGCTATTGGCAACGGATTTCATGATTTTGAACCGCAGTCAAATTCGAGAACGAAACCTCACACTCCTCTAAATTCCAAATATTCCAGAAGGTCCACTCTGAGCTTCCACAGTTTTAACATACAACAACCACAGGTTTTATGTAGCACCGGAATCAAACTAATGACTTGACCGAAACCATTCCAGCCACATACTTGCTTCCATAACTACTCGGCTACCGCAGCCTATTTTACCAATGATTAAAAATTTACTTTACCCCTTTTGCTAAATTATTACAATCTATTTTACATAATTTATAAGTAAACTGAAAAAAAAATAATAACTATTATTGAAAATAACTTCACCATTAGAGTGAAGTAAAGTCAATTTAAACTCTTTAAATTGAATACCTGTCAACCGTCAACCTTTTTCTATCAATAAATTGAAATAAAAAATAGTATTCCCCGCTTATTCTTATTAGAAACAGATAAATAATGTTTCTTTTTAATGAAATTCTTATTAAATTACATAATTTATCTATATTAATGCAACGTTATTCATATTCAGACGTTACTGTTCGTTCGCATCAAAATATACGTGAACTATTCATTTACACTGGCAGAGAGAAGGATATGTCTGCAATTCATTATAATACTAGATTGTTGCGTGTGATATGATGCTATCTTCGTTATAAAGATGCCAGAGTATATAACATTAGTACCTTTTAATGAGATTTGATAGTAGATGAACAGATAGTGTCTCTATCTACGAATTTAGATGAAATATGCATATCCCTCTACATTAATTTCGATTTCCCGCGCTTACCCAACAGCATGTAACAGGTGCGCAGTTTAGGACGATAAATTGAAAACACAGGAAGGCAAAGTTATGTTAAATACGAATTTGAAAATATAGTATGCATGCAATGCATTTGTTTTATTTTTTCTCATATTTGTCCTTGTTCTACAAGAATCGAAGACGAATTTAAAATTGCTGTTTATAGTTATACATTGAAACTTTGTTTAATTTTATTATTGTTAGTAATTAGTAATATCGTGGAATTAGACTGTATGCAATTATATGTCATGAATTAATCGATATATATATCATCACCTTATTATAATTAGTCAATAATTAAAATGTAACAAAAAGGTCTTATAATATATATTGTGACGTTCCAGATAAATAAAGGTAGCGCGATATTTTTAATTTAAATATTTAGTTTTTTACGTCACAAAGCTATTAAATACGGTATGTGCATTGAAGTAATTAAAAAGTGTTTATAGAATTATTATAGTCAAAGTTCTGTTGTTTGTGAGGTAGGAGATCACGTCTTGTCTCTACAAAAGTTTTCAACCGTCTCTTTCTCTGCCCTCTCTAGGATCTTCTTAAATGGTAGTCACCGGCACCTTTATCCTCGAGATACATCCAGTTCGTGAGGGGAGTAAGGGGTTCCTCGTTGTGCAAAGAAGCCGATTCACAGCTAAGTAGCGGTAAACGTTACAATATATGTATAACATAACAATATGTTTTCTCTTCTATTATATTAAAATTATATTCTCTAAGAGTCGTCATATGACTATTATGTTTTGCCTAATTTGTGAACAAATCTCAATTCGCCTTTTAAAAAATTAGATGCATCTACAAAATATTCTAATATTAGTAAGCTACTTGAACAATTACAACAATAATAATAATGAGTAAAAATAATACAGTAGAACTAAATAAATTAATTTATAATAAATTGAGTAACTTCACAATTTTGAATAATTTCAATTAATTTGAAAAACCTCGATTTAATTCCTTACACTTTATTAACGCAGGGTGGTTTATTAGATCTTTTAAAAAATTTCCATGGCCTATTCGCTGTACATCCTATACTTCTGGCAAAAACTCTTGTAATTTAAATAATAATTAATATTATTGAATCGTTATTATCTTCACTCTCTCGAATTCATTATTTTCACTGCTATCAAAATAACACAAAAATGAAATACGGTTCCGTGCAATATCTGGGAATAAACTGAAATGATTTTCTTTACACTTCAGCATGTGTGAATTTTTAATAATATAAAAAATTGGGAGGAGCTTATTTGATTTAAAAGAATATTCACGCTTATATAGTTAATTAAAGAGGAGGCATAATTATTTAAAAAAAAAAATTCCTTAATTTTATTTAAAATTTTACTTGGAACAATGGTGAAAAACTCATTCAGTTTCTTTTTAGATTAATTTAACAAACTAAATTTTTTCTTAAAATTGTTAACTTACATATTTTTATCAGATGAATAATTAATAATAAAATGTTTTCATTGTTTATTCTGACCTAAATGCTGATTTTTAATTTTGGTTGAAATATAGAAATTTACACTATCATTTATATGAATTACGCATTTCATTGTGTGTTTTTTTTCTTTCTTCACATAGCTCTAATATAATTGGAAAAGATCTTCACAGATCAAGTGGCAAATAGTTATGGGGGGTGGGTCACTTTCTCAGGATTTCAACATCATGCTATGAAATTCGTTTTTTATTTTTAGTTTTCAATTTTATCACGTTTTATTTTATTTCACTTATAGGGGAATTATGGTCGCTTTTGCAGATGTATATGTAAACGTTTAAGAAGTACAATGCATTGTTTATGTATTTAGTTTGGTATATAACAGCGTTCAGTCAAGAAGTACAAATTAATGAGATAAACTGAACTATTTTTAATGCAAAATAATTATTATAGCTATCCACAATTGTAGAAATATTTGTATGGGTTCAAATGATTGTGTTAGATGTAGTAAATAAGAGTCTCCTTTATTCTAGGTATTCTTGCTTTTATTCGTAATTTTTATTCATTACTAATATGTATAACATACAATTTCAAAAAATTCAATAGAAAATGCACTCAATTGAAGAACGCTTTATTAATTCAGTTCATTTAACATTATAATTATGTTAGAAAAAGTTATTTTTCATGATAAGGTACATTTGTTTTAATAAGTTATACGTTTAAATTTCGTTATAAATCAGTAATTGATATTTACTTATCTGTGTCACCTGTCGTTTCAATTCAGGTTTTTCCCTTTTAATCAGCATTTCTCAAACTGTGGGGCGCGCCTCATTAAAGGATATTCTAAAAAGTCGAAAACAAAAGATTATTTTTAAATAATATTAATTTACTGAAAATAAACAAAATACATTCTCACATAATAAAAAATAAAATATACATTTACATTGATATAATACACTTATAAATGTATCAGTATTGCACAATGTATTTTATAATTATTTTTACAATACTAAGTTAAGAACAAATTTAATAATATTACCACATTGACCCCATGGGCTTGCATATATGAAATTAAATACAAACATTAACATTTTTTTAATCCAATTTGTTCAGCTTTTAATTATTTCCTTAACCAATGATTAAAAGTTATATGATCCCCCCCCCCCCAATTCCACGTAGGTGTGTGCATGGAATGTATTGGGTGGGGGAGGGTGGAAGAAAAGAAATAAATAAGCAAATCCTCTGAACTAAGTAAACTCTTTGCAAACACTGTCAAGGTCCTCCTATTGCCTTCCAAAGATTTCGGAATAATTTTATGGATAGCAGTGCACGAAAAGATCGTACTTCGAAAAGACGTATATATACGTCCGGGACAATTAATACTTTGGCAAAGCGAGACGTATATATACGCCGGGGGCACTTAAGAGGTCAAAGTTGTATTGTAGCTTTAGCGTCATAGTAAAGCATTATTGAATTCAATACATTGATGTGTATTGAGGAGGAGTATGGAGGGGGGGCGATGAAAATTATGCTTGAATGTGGGTCGCAAATATTGAAAGTTTGAGAACCACTGCTTTTATTACAAAATGTTTGCAACAAGAACACTGGAACAAAAGAATAGGGATTCTTTTATTTACCTAAATGACTGACTTTCCCCATTCAATATTTTTAAAATTTTCAAAATAGGTACATACAGACGAATACATAATCCCTTTTAGTTAGATCACCTTACATTCAACTAAAATATTAAATTAAAATAGTCAAGGAAACTAAAAATCTTATTATGATAATGTAGCGTAACGGATTCGTTCTCTATAGAAATAAGAAATTTAGCTAACAATTTAAAATTGTACTTAAGATTATGATCCACAGAGAAAAACATGTAAAAATCGTTTTACATATTTGGATACCATTTTATATAAATTAAAGTATGTTACTTAACGTAAAGTTCAATAAAGCAGATGCATAAAAGAATGTGTAATCTGTATAAGAAAAAAAAATACTTTTTATTGGAATTTTTATCATGCTAGAACCTATCTATCGCTTAAAGTATTGTTCCTGCGATTAAAGAGAAAGAAGATTAAATATTTTTCGTATTAGTATCAAATTTCAACATTTTAAGTCGATTAAATTTATTAAAAGATAAAACTGCATTTTCCTTGAAAAGGAAATATTATACTTAGGATTAAATGCCCGTATCTTTTTTCAAATATTTTAATACGTTATTGATCATAAGTATGCTTCGCATTTTATTCTTGACTAGAAGACACTGTTTCAGACTTTTTTTAAATCGACAAAAATAATCTATGATGCTTGACTTGTGAAAAATACGCATTTAATGCATAAAGTAACATTACTAAAAGCATTTACTTTTGATTAAAATTGCATTTTTACTTACATTTTGTATTTACGTAACATTTAAAGAGCATCGTTGTCATGGTAATATATAAAAAACATTTTGTGATTTAATGTTTCTATTTACCAGCTTAACCTAATCTGGTTCAACAGTTCTTTAAAAAAATAATATCTTACCCGGAGATCTGTTATGTGTATTTCGTTTCCCAACTTCATTGCAGGGCTATTTGAAATGGTGTCGTGATCGTCATAATTAAACTGACCGCGACTGGCTTTGTGTACTCTTCTCTAATCAGAGTAAGTTCATTATTACGCGTCTGATTGTAAACAAAAACTTATCTGTCTTGATAATGGCGCTGTTTGTCAAAAAGAAAATACTAGGAAAGCGATATGCAATATAATAGTTTGGGCCAGCATCATGGTCAACGACCGCTATATGTGCTTGAAGCCAGTGGCGTAACGGAGACATTTGCCCCCCCCCGCGATGCGGGGGTGTACGTTACGCCACTGATTGAAACTGGGTCTATCTCTAGAGCATAGGGGGGTTCCCAACCTTTTTTAAACAAAACCCTTTTCTAGTGAATATTTTGATACTGCTCCCCTCCCACTCCAGAGAAATAAGAGCATACATAATGCACGATGAAAACACGAATTAAATTTTTTTAAATGTTCTAGTACTAATTGAATATATTCTTTGTAATTTAGTTTTTTTTCTAAAGCCTGGATTTTTTTTTACTTGCAAATCTGAAATACCTATTGCCACGAATATACAATTTTAAATACATACAATCAATATTAACCAGTATTAAATTTTACTTTTGTTAGTACATAATCAGTGCCTTTTTTAAGTCTTTTTTAGACTATATTTGGTTAATCTGCCCATGCTCTTCCATATCATCTCCTCAAAACCCCCTAACTTATTCCGTGTCTTTTACTGTCCCCCTGAAAACCTCAAACTCCCACAAAGGGGCGTTATCGCCCACGTTGAGAACCTATGGTCTAGAGCAGTGATGGCGAACCTATGACCCGTGGGTCAGACACTGACCCACTTAAGCTATTTAACTGACCCACGATTGCTAGGAACCCACTTGTTTGTTTATACGGGTTAAGGGGACATGGTACGATTTCAGCAAAAAATTTTAATTAAAGGATTTTCAAAAATGTTTTGGTTGCCTCCTATGTGTGTAACTATGTAAAACAGACTTTGTGTTCAAAATTTCATAAAAAGCTAGCCATTTAATTTTTTAAGGAAAAAACTTCAAATTTGTGGAGTGATTTTAAAATGCTACTCCTTCTACGAAAATTTACGTATACGCATGAAATTTGATTTACAAGTACCTCAAACTATGCATAACAAAAGTTGGTATGTGTTTTTAGATAACATGATTGGTATTCGTACAATAGATCTTTTTATGAATGCGTATTGAAAATTCCTTAAAAAAATTGCAAATTCTGAGTTCAATTATTTTTAAAAAAATAAGTATTGCTTTGATTCAAAAATACATACCAACTTTTGTTACATTTACTATTAGCTATAAGTAAAAAAAGATTCAAAGCAATAGGCTCAATAGAAAAAAAGGCCTTAGCATTTTAAATGAAGTCAAGCTAAATATTTTATCTTTCCGAGATAAGTAAGTTTAAAGTTTAGATTTGCCATAGGTGTGAATAAAAACGAACGCAAAAGCAATCATAATTCTGTGTTTTTTTATGTTTAGAGCTTTCAAATTTTTTGAGGTTATAGAAATTTATATACAGAATAATTTAAGCTAAAAAAAGTTAAATTTATTTTTTGCCGATTTTTGTCAATTGAATCGTACTGTGTCCCCTTAATTAGATCTTCTAATTTGTGTGGATTATTTATATTCTATTTGTATTTTTTTCAAGCACTGCATTGACACAAAAACAATTTAAAGGTTTGTTTTAAGTTAAGTAATTAATTTAAAACAAACCTTCAGTTAGATCAACTACAGCTCCAAATTTGCGCAAATGACAACAAATGTACGTGAAAGTGTGCAGTATTTGAAATAAAGCAAGAATGTTTACAAAATATCAAATAAAGTGTATAATTTTACTTACATTTTGTTTGTTGAAAAAAAAATCGACAAGCCAAAGTATAAAAAACCATATTTAAAGCACTTTCTTTAGATAAAATACACATTTGTGTTATGTTTTTAGAGAGAGACTTCTATAGCACTTGTATCCTCCCCTCACTTTGGCAGGCTCCAATGAGCGCAATGCATGTGTTTGTTATTCTGGGTACTAGCAATTTTTGGCTCGCAATTTAAGGCGCTCCTGTACCAGTGTTGAACTTAGTGGCATCAATTTCAAACGCATTTAAAAGTAATGTGTATTGATGTGTATATGTAGTACATTAGGTATATTAATACAAAATTTATTCTCACACTATTGTATTCTAAATATAAATATTTTAAATTGTAGCCCTGTACTATGTCGGCGGTTAAAAAATTTTAAAAAACCTAACAAGTTCCAGGCCATATCAAGCTGAATGGTTTGATAAATACGCAGAGTGTCAAATAAGTTTTAAGACAGGGTCTGTAAAATGAAATTAATTCCAGTTTTGTTTTTTTACTCAAAATAAGACCCTTCTGTTGAATGTACTTAATACAGTGATTTATTAATGAATCGAGGGCCTGCTGTAAATCCCTTTGCGGAAGGTCCTCAAAAGCATGCGTTGAAGCTAGTTGTAGGGTCGAAATATCCTCACCCTTTTAACTTTATTTTGAGAATAAGGAGTAGTCACATGTGCTAAACCAGGTCAATACTGTGGATGGTTCAACATACAGGCTTTATTTTTTGCTAAAAATCAACGAACAGTTCGGAAGGTGAGAATGGGCGCAACAAATAACTACTTTCAGTCCGATATTCTGAACGAATACGATGAATTTTTACCGCTTTAAAACAGCTACGTAGTACTCTGACCTGTAACTGTTTGTCTACTTGGAAAAAATTCTTTGTGGATAATACCCTTACTATCGAATAATGTAATGGGCATTATTTTGATTTTAGATGAAAATTTCCTTGATTTTTTGGCACTTTTTCGCATTGTTTCGGAATGATATTGGAAACAATGGGATTCATCACCTGTTACAACGGAAAATTAAAGAATCTCTGCAATGTTCACTTCTCATTGGTTTTTGTCCAAGGGTTAAGGTGTGTGGAACAAATTTAGCACACACTTTCTTTTTGCCCAAATCTTCATGCAGAATGGTTCGTTTCTTTGTTAGTGTTTAAAGAGTCTTTCATCAATCTCGGTGACGTACATCTATCGTTTCCCTAGAAATTTCGTCCTTTCTCTATAATTCCAAGTGTCCTAGATGAAATTGGTCTTTCGCTCCGTATCTCTTCCACCCAAAAAACATTTGTACCACACAAAAACATTTGATCTACTTAGACAACCGTCCCTGTAAACTTGTTTTATGAGCTGGTATGTTTTCGAAGCACTTTTACCAAGTTTTGCAATAAATTTAATCACAACTCTTTTCTCTATCTTAAAATTCTACATGAAAAAATTCACTACTACAATGATGCACGTCTTCTCTCAGCTACTTAACTAAATGTGCCCAATTTGTTGGCAGTGTGTCAGCAGACCATGGTCGTTATGACACATTCACATGCAAAAAGACGTTTTGAAACGTTGCATTTTAATCTTGGCATGTCAACAGATGAAGAAAGAAAAACGAATTTTTTATAAAAGAAAAAAGAAAAATTTTTCTCAAAGCAGTGTTTTAAAAGTTTTTTAGTTCCAAAAATAATATTACACCTTCAAGTTTTCAAGTTGTACATTTCATTGAACACCCCGGGAAATCTCTTTCAAAAGGAGAATTTGTAGAAAAAATGTTTTTAGAATGTAGTCCAACATTGTTTGCTGATTTTAAAGAAAAATAAAATATACCATATGTTACTCGCTGATAATGTAGCTCTCCAAAGGTGAAAGAATTTTCAAAATCGGTTTAGTTGTTTAGTCGTGAAAGCGTAACAAACTCCCATTCGCATTTATAATATTAATAGGATATATATATATAGACACTAATAAATAATATTTTATAACATATATATATTGTATGTGTAATTTTCGTTACTCCTTCTTATTGCCATTTGCACCAAACACTTTAGCCCCACTAAAAACTATAAAATAGTCATACCATTCCCATTTTTGCCCGTTCAGCTAATTAAATTTTTAACATGTTTAGTTTAAAAAATACACAGTTAAAAATTTTTAAACTTAACTTTGGAGCAAATGGGCATTAGTGACCCACGAGCTAGTATTAAAAAAAATAATAACAAAATATGACCCTCGTCTCAAAAAGATTCGCCATCCCTGGTCTAGAGAATGAAGCATTCATGAAGTTATGTAGGCTCCTTTTCGACTTTCCCATGGTGCTGTCGGTGAAAATATTTTTTTCATAGTTGACAACCTAGCATGCCATTGAACAGACGTTGTTAAGGATTGCTAAACAGTAAGAGTATTTAATGCTTTGTTTGACCAGTACGCTCACCAGATAAATATTTATCTCTATTGAAAATATTTAGAATACCTTGAGGAGTAGCTCTTAAATCGGTAGTATCCTCCAAGACCCTTATCCATACAGTTAAAGAGGAGGGGGATAAACTGCATCAGCAGTTGTTAAATCATTTTTTTTCCAAACTAAGACCATGACATGTAGAAAGTTGCATCAGCCACAATGGTGAACATATCCCAAAATAAAATAACTTTCTCTAGCGTCGTTACTGTCGTTAATAAGCATTTCTTTATTTTTTCGAACATTGCATGAAGTGAACACTTTTTTTTCCTTAACCTGTAGTATTTCAGAGTACATTGTATTATTCTAATTAAAATGACTGAAAACACTGTGGCACCCATATTTTATCCCCCTCAAACTCCAACCTAACTTTAATTTTATTCTATTTATCCAATTGAGATCAACCTCTATTTTTTTTTGTACGAACTCAACAATTTTTTGATTAAACTTAAAAGAATAAATACATATTTTTGAATAAATGAAATAAGTAGGAAAGTGTTTATATATATACATATACACACACATATATATATATATATATATATATATATATACATGTGTGTGAATATATATGTGGTAATTTCTACATAGACCGCACTCTAAAGGGCGCTGGCGACGCGAGCCACCAGCGAACTAACCAGAGAGAGAGGGGATTAGCGAGCGAGCGGACTCGACGAGGAGGTCTGAGATCCAGCGCTGCTGAAAAGAAAGCAACCGGGAACTAACTGGCCGAGAAGGGTCCACATGTCCAAATGCTAGAAGGGAGTGACGCGCTGGCCACTTCATACATCGCCTGAAATCCATAAGCCATCGTGAACTATGTAGAACAGTGTTACTGTGAGCTATTGTGTAAAAACGACACGAGAAAGTCATGAACTGAAAACTATTGTTGATTGTAAGAAGTGTCCCCCCCCCCCAACGTTATCAATTTTTTATCTGTATATTCGTCTAGAAGTGTGTAGTCCTTTTCAAGTGTGCACCATTAAACGTTAGTTTTAGTCAAAAACTAGTGTCGTCAATTTAAATATCCCTAGAACTCCGTGCTACAACCCCGCACATATACGGGGGGAGGGGCATAATTAAACGACCCTACTTCAAAATTGTCTACAGACGAAACTATTGTTCTGAAAGTTGGAAAATTCTGTGTACGACATAAAGAAGGGATGTGAATTTGTTTTAGCAAATAAAAAAAAATTAGTTCAAAATTTCGCCACTAAAGGGCGCCTTTGAATAAAGGCCACATTTATTACCGGTTTTCTATTTGTATTTTATCGCTTTTTTATCCACAGTACACGGTAACACAATAACTGATACTCATTAAAAAACACAATCTCTAAAATGAACTGGAAACTTTAATTAAACTTCTTTGATGATTTTCAAAGGATGTACACGAAGGAAGACGAAAATATGCAAATTTTTTCGACGTCACACTGCAACTGTTATAAAAGCAATAAACTTTCAAGGGAGATTAGTTTATTTTCAGTGTGATCGGTATTGCTAATCAGAATGTCATTACGTTTACCAAATCGAGCGTTGTTAGCAAAGTTATTCTATCAAAACGATAATTCCGCAATAGTTGCTCTACGGAAATTTCGGACTTTTAAGGGGATGCTAAAAGGTCAATTGACTGCTAAAAATCTTTGATTAATGGTAACCAAATTTGAGAAAACAGGATCGTTGAATGTTCGTTCTGGAAGAGGAAGAAAACCTGTGAAAAAGTTGCACTTCAGGTGGAGGAGGCCAAAGCATCCAACGTGCAGGCTAGTACAAGTGTTCGCCGTGTGACAGAAGCATTGGATCTGCCTCGTTCAACTGTCCAGAAGATCATGCGAAACATCCTCCGTTACTATCCATATAAGCTTCAACTTGTGCAGGAATTGCTTCCACGTGATTTCGAGACTCGACATCTGTTCTCACTGCAGTTTCTTGCTCGTTTGGAAGTTGATCCAGAATGGCCTTGGAATATCCTCTAGACAGACGAAGCACACTTTCATTTGGACTGTTCGGTGAATATTCACAACTGCCGTATTTGGGAAACAGACAATCCGCATTCCACCTTACAAGTTCCGCTACACTCACCAAAAGTAACGGTGTGGTGTGGATTTTCCGCGTCTTTTATTCTTGGCCCGTATTTTTTCGAGGAATTAGGTGCTGGAGGTCCAGTAACATATTTTATCACTGGACAGCGATATGCATCGTTATTACGGAATAAAATTATTCCAGATCTGCAAGCACGTTAGTGCTTTTCACGCATAATTTTTATGCAATATGGAGCTCCTCTACACATTACACGTTATGTAAAGGAGGTTCTCTAACATCACTTCACAGAAGAACGTGTGATCAGCCGCCAATTTCGTCATCTGTGGCCTCCTCGATCGCCTGACCTCAATCCATGCGCTTTTCGGCTTTGGGGCAATTTAAAACAGCTGGTAAGTTGTGATCAACCAAGAACTTTACCTGATCTCAAAGACAGTATTTCACGACATTTTCTTAACATTTCCCAGAACACACTGCGGTCAACGGTGGAACATGCTATCTTACGATTTCAAATAGTAGCTGAAAATGATGGTCATCATGTTGAGCATTTATCGTTGTAATAAAATTTGTAAACTGTTATAAATGTATACTAAATATTAATGAATGGTAAATATATGATCACCATTAAAAACGCCCTCTAGTGGCGAAATTTTGAAACAATTTTTTTATTCGCTCAAGCAAATTCCCATCCCTTGTTTATGTCGTACACAGAATTTTACAACTTTCTGAACAATAGTTTCGTCTGTACACAATTTTGAAGCAAGGTCGTTTAATTATGGACACCCGGTATATGTAAGAGTAGTTTTGAATATATATATATATGTGTGTGTCTGTAAGTATAGCCGGTGGTTAGGTATGTTTTGTTGGTTTCTTGACAAACGGAAAACTTCTAAATTAATTTTGATCCTTTTTTATCCATGGTCATACACGCATTTAAACGCGTACAAGGACATCCCCATTGTTACTTCACAGTTATTCACAAAACGAGTAATGGACGGTACGACAAAGACACGAAGACACAAAACTAGCTGCAGCAGATTAACACATATTGAAGACGAAGACAAACAGACAAAAAGAGTGTGGACAAAAAATTCTTGCTTTTTATACAGGGCAGTGAAGTTCGCCTGACTCCTTTCAACATAAGTTACGATTGGTGTGAAACTGGCAGGCGCCAGTTTCTGACGCAATCTTACTATTCGATTACGATTAAAATCCCGATCATGTGGGCAGGAAATTTAAAGTAATTAAACGCGTATCCTGAAAAACTGAACCAGAAATTAAAAAGTTACTGAAAGGGATATTAAGGGGAATTACTACACACACGCACACTCATATATATATATATATATATATAATATATATATATATATAACACGAAAAATCAGTCAGTACTAAAAAAACAGTAATCGAAATAAATTTTGCATCTTTATCATATTTTCAATAGTCAAATGCATATTAATCATTTGGCATATAAGTCATACGTTTTTAAATAATTGTAGAGAAATATTCTATGAAATTGAACTCATACTGAGTACGTAACGCCTCAGATTTGAAAACAAATTAGTCTGTAATACGGAGCATGCACTTGCAACTTATGTACATACAAGTCATCTAGTATAGATCATCATTTTGTGCATTACATGCTTATATGAGCTACAAAATTTACTATTCATAGAAATTCATTATATTATTAAATCCATTATATTTTCAATTCCTAGTGAGTTTTAATTAACTAATTGTTCCTTATATAAAGATGATTTTTTTATTAGAAATTTTGAAAACTGTGTGTGTGTTTGTGCTTTTATTACTACTATTTTAAAGGTTTTTATAAACTATATATACATTTATTTAGGTTTTTGATAGATTGCTGATTTTTTTCCATAAAACAATAATTCTGTATTTAGTTTCTATAAGTCAAATACGTAAATCAATAAAAGCTTTTTAATAACTAAAAGTTATGCAAATATTTGAATTAGTTGTTATATTTAAGAAAAAATCATAATTTTTGAGTATGAATAAGCTTTAACTTCAGTGTCCTTCCAAATATAACTTATAGTTCAAATAAAGTAATCAAATTTTGCAGTTTGAAAAAAACAAAAGTCTGGGAAAAATTAATTGTATTTGCATTAAAAATTATTTTCGTAGCGCTCGATTGAAAAAAGAAATCTAACTTTTTATTTGACCATGCTCAGGAAAGAAAAACACTTCCCAAACATAATACAGCAAAAATTATTTTTTTAAATAAAATAAAAGTCCCTTACATTGCATAGATAATAAATATTCATTGCATCTTATCATGCCCAGTAGAAGAAATATAATCCATTTTTTAAGGAAATAATAATCGCGTCTCTTTTGGTTGTATTTGCTTTGGAAAGGAAAATAAAAGAAGCAGAATTGATGGGAATACTATTTGGCGGTTTTTAAAAGCATTTCGAGTATTTTGTAATGCTATTATATTTGACTGCAACTTTTCAAACCAACTTATACAGATATATTTATATTTCTGGTTTTGAAAATTGGTAACTTTAATTTGTTTTTGCTTGTATGGGGAATAATTCAAAGAAAGATATTTGTTTCTTTGTTGTGTAATTCTTTTAGCAAATAAACAAATGTCAGGAATAAATTCTGTTTAAGTTATCGAAATAAATACTCATCTACTATTTGATGCAGAAAGTTCAGTGTTTAAATGATAAAAGTGCATCAAGCAATATATCAAGCATTCAATATATTAAGGTAAACAATTTAAACCCTTAAATAATTTTTATTATTCTTCCTTGAAAAAAAAATAATTAATTAAGTTTAGAGATAATTAACTGTTTAAAAAATTTACAAAGGATAGAAAGAAGCTTTAATCCCCCACCAGTACAAAAAATAAATACCTTTTGTAATTTGCTTACGGTTTTTATGCAAATTTCTACGACTGAAAAATAAATACTAATCTTATCTCCATCAAAGATGTCTCACTATAAACACTTTGATAATACATAGTAGGGTCAAAAGGTTCCCCCAAATTACAAATTATTTAAAAATAGAACAATGATTTTGGCCTTCAAAGTACTACACTCCTGAATCCCCACACTTGTTCCAGTGTTCGTAATAACTGTTCAAAACACTCTTGGGGTCTTTTGTTTGAGAGGTAATTCAGTTGCATTTTGGATCACTTCTTCTGAATCCACAGAGCGATGGCAATTCAATTTCTTTTTCAGCCGTGGAAATAGGTAAAAATCCTCTGGAACTGGAATAGTTTCTATATGCTTTATTCGGCTTCTCAAGGTGAGTTCTCCAGCAAAACACTGAATTTGATGTTTGTACACCACTCCAAAGACAACATTGAAAAACCCGACGAATGAAAAATTCGCTTTATCAGAAATGATCGGTAGCTAACGCCAACAGTACAGAAAATGAATTCCAGATCTACGAATCTACGAAATATTTTCCGGGTACATGGGTTTCTAGGAACCCTCATCCCCGTATCTAGCTTGAAAAGTTTAGCTTTAAGACATGACGATGTTGTATTTTCTTGGTTAGTTACAACGAAAAAACAAGAAAACATGTAGACATCGGAAAAATATTATGAAATTATTTTTAATGAAATTTATATCATGTAAAACCTTCTGAATAATGACTGAAAAATAATAATTTCGTGAAGTGCGTTTAACTTTTTTTGTAAAGACATCGCGATTTTCTTATTTAATTGTGGGGGGGGGATGAATTGAAAGCTATGTTAAGAATTATTAATGATGAGTTGTATAATTGCGAAAAACATACAAGTAAATGCAGAATAAAATTGAGTCCTATACGCGTTACATTATTCTATCAATAAGGTACAATTAGTGACAGAGTAGATTTATATCGCTCAAGAAACTTCTAATTCTTTTAAAAAAACTTGTAAAGGTAGAATAAATTTAAAATTTGTATGAACACTAATTAATTATTTCTTAATAGGAAAAACGAATATCAAAGCAAATTCAACAGTGTTAAAATGTTGGAGTATCGTCAGAGGCATAACGGAGAATAATAGGGATCCACTGCAAAGTTAGATTTGAGGCCCTAAACGGTACTTGTGTTCAATCAAGTTTTGAGTCCCCTAAGATCCTGGGTCCTCCCGCGAAGCAGGTGTTACGTGGTGTACGTTACGCCACTGAGAAGCAATAATTTTCAAATAAGTAAAATTTTAAAAAATCAGAAAATCCTAAGCAATTTAGAATGGTTTTAAATCAAAATTTTTAGTTAAAAAAAATTCTAGAGAATTAGAAGCTTATAAATTAAATAAATAAATGTACAATATTTATGATTCTTTAATTATAAAAAGGACATTTTTAAGATATAGGGGAATATTTTTATTTATCTGTTAAAAGTTTCCATGCTTTTGAGATAATAATGTTTAAAAAAAGCAGAATGGGCTCAAATTTCTTGTGTTTTATTCTTATGTTTATTTTATTTCCATGTTGTGTGTGTGTGTGTGTGTGAATGTGTGAGCCCGGGGAAATAAAACGTCTTAGCAAATGATAATAATTCATGTTTTTAGTGATTACTTTTGCAACAATTTTTGATTTTAAAAAAAAACTTATCTTACAATGTTGATAATAATTAAGTAATTTGAGACTGTATATTGCCCACTGTAGCCGAGTATTCATGGCGGCGAACTTGTTGCTGACTTTTTCGAGTCTCGAATTCTAGCCCTAGGTGATTACGGTGAATCTGTGGGCATATGGGCTGCAAAGCAGCCCTCCATCCCATAACTGGATTTCTGCGATGTGGAAGATGGCGAAGTGGATTTTTTCCGTCTGCGAGATACGTCTTGGCGGTTGGTTGACAGGACTAGTCCGGTAGGCGTGCCTATGGTGATGGGGAAGTTCTCTTGAATTTCTTGCTGAGAAAGTTGCATGGGAGAGAGCTGAGAATTCTAGCCCTAGGGTCCCTGAAAACCTTTTATATACAGGGGTGATTTGCTGCCAGACTGACAGACTTCCTGGGTATGTAAGATAGCGTTTCTCAAATTGTGAGGCATGCCCCCTAGGGGGTCGTGATTGCCCTACGTAGAAGGTGCGAGCATATCGAAAAGTCGAAAATAAAATATTATTTAAAAATATTAATTTACTAAAATGAAGCAATTCAAAATAGTTTCTGACATAATAAAAAAAAAGTACACATTTACACTTATATAAATGTATCCCAAAATTGAGCAATGTATTTGATAATTAATTTAACAATACTAAGTTAAGGACAAGTTTAATAATTGCCAGTGACCCCCTGGACTGTTATACATAAAATTATAATGAAAATTTAATACTTATCTTGATATAATTTGTACAGTTTAAATTAAAGTCATATTGTAGCTAGGGATTGCAATACCGGGATACCGAATACCTATATTTTGAGCCATTTTTACAATTTCGAAATACCGGTATTCACAAGTTAAATTACCGGTTTTTCGGTATTCACTAGAAATTTTTAAAATTGTTTCTTATACGTTCAGGGATCACCAACATAGCAAAATGTTTTACGTCTTTGTGTTTATGTTATAGAGTTAATGGTTGCTCTATGATTAAAATATATTATAAATGAAATAATTTTACGTCCATTTCAGAAGGTGAAGATATTGTGCATCTTTATTCCGCTCATTCCGCGTTGTTCTTTTTTTTATTTTTCCTAGCTAGCTTTCCTAGTTCTACAGTTCTAAGGCAATTCATCAAATCCATCATCTGATTTTTTCATTGCAGGATACAACGGGATAAAAGACTATTAATCTGAACTTAAAAATATAGAAATAAATTATTTCTCTGACAAAAAGAACTGAATGCACTACTCTTAACTAAGTTCTCGTTGAAAGAGGAATAACATATCCAAGCTCATCAGTCTTCCTTCATCCATTAACACCAGTTACTAAAATGTTTCTCTAACGGGTGAAATTAATTAGACTGAATACAAAGTTACATCGTACAATCAAGAAAATTTATAAAATATCTTAATCATCCAAAGCCAAAACTGTCGTATTACAGCTCAGAGCGATACAGCACTTGAAAGCATTTTAAAGAACATAAAAAAAATCAGTTGATAATAGTACGGTTTGATTTCCTTATTTATTTGATGAAAAGAATATGATGGCACAATGTAAAAAATGTTCTAGAGTTAAGAAGAAAAGAAACTTAACCAAATCAAATTTGATCAAGTTTATTGTAAATTTGAGTAAGTTTTTTACCCACAAACCAATCCACATTCAGAAGAATTCAGTGCAATTATCGAAGATGATGATGACAATATGGAAAACTGATGTCAATATTGAAAAGGATCTGTCTCTTGAACAAAAATTAAAATTAGCGAGATTAGAGAATTATGAGATTGCCCCTAGATTTATTTATTTATTTTGTGATTCTTTATATACTGTTATCAATATATAAGTTACAAATTATTTTTTGTGATATTTACTCTCTCTAATAAAACTGGCAACTAAAACAAAGAAACACACATGTGTTTTCTTTCTTTTTCTAAAATTTCTAATTCCGGTATTAAAACCGGTATCACGGTATTACATTCTAAGAAATACCGAATACCGGTATTGAACTTTTGGTCGGCTTTATTTAACCGGTATTGAACTTTTGCAAACCCTAATTGTAGCTTTAGCATCAAAATACATTATTATTGAATTCAATGCATTTTTATTGTATGGAGGGAAGCGCGATGAAATTTATGATTTAAAACGTGGTCGCAAGTGTTGAAAGTTTGAGAAGTACTGATGTAAGAGCAGGCCACTCTGAATCACTTAGAAATCCAGGGAAGAAATGTCGTAGTTCGAGCTATGGTGCAAAGAAAAAGAGCAGAAACAACAACACATTAATGGGACAAAAATATTTTATTGAAAGGTTTACTACATCAGGTGTTAGAAATTACGACCAGAAGTCATCTGACAGGTCTGATAGTGACTCTGCATGGAATTCCTTATTTTTTGGAAGATTCCTGACATTTTATGTCTCCTCCCGGAAGCTACAGATATTGGAGCGATGAAATCATCAAATGAAGAAACGAGCGTCTCGCACACCAAACTTTCATGTGACCTCAGAAGAAATCCATTCATGATAGGTCCGGCGAACTGGTAGGCCAATGAATAAGGCCACCACGACTTATCTCCCATTGTCTAAAGGTTACGTTGAGGTGAAGACGGACGTGAATTCTGAATGTGGAAGAGTCCCGCCACCACATAGAGCAGCTCGACGATGGAGCAGAACTTGTTGTAAGAAGATCCTATAAGCTATCTGTCAAAACGACTGGGCAGAAGGTACGGTCCAATGAGGTAGTCTGTAAGAACTCTATATTACGTCTTTCACATTACTGAATGCATGTCTACTGATACCTCAACGAAGCCCTTGGACAGCAGGGGATAAGCCGTGGTGGCTCGGTTCATTGGCCTTAATGGGATGGACTTCACCTTCTGGGGTCACATGAAGAGTTTAGTGTATCAGGTACCCGTTCCTTCAGTTGAAGACCTCATCGTTAAAATATCTGTAGCTGCCGGAAGGATACGAGACACACCAGGAATCTTCCAGAAAGTAAATAATTCCTTGCAGCGTGCCACTATCAGAACTGTTAGACGATTTCTGTTCGTAATATCGTACACCTGTTGTAGTACAACTTTTCAATGAGAAGCCTTTCAATAAAATATTCTCTGTCATATTAATGTGTTGCTGTTTTTTCTACTTCTTTTTCTCTGCTTCCTTGCACCATAGCTCGCAACTGCGGTATTTGCGACCCTGTCGTCCGTGTACCTCCTGCACACTTTGCAAGTTTGTCGATCTGGTTGCAAATCACCTTGTAGATAACCGTCCTGGATCAAAGAATCCTCACTGATTTTGAGCGCCTTAAGAGTAGGGTGTTAACTCAGAATTACGAGGTCTGTAATCAATAGCCCTCACATTGCTACAGAGTGGAACGTAAATCAAATCAAATTGATGCTATGCAGCCAATAATGAGTAATGCAATGCATTTTAAGATATCAGACTCTGTGGCAATTTTTTTTAAAAATAAAGATATGTGGATTTTTTTGTTGTCTTTAGATTTTTTTAGTACATTTACAGAAAAATATGCCAAAATTAAGAAGAGAAAAATAAATGATAACTAAAATGGGAAAAAAATGGGTACAAATTGACAAAAAATAACACAAACGCGGTTCATTCTGTACCAAAGGTTTATGAACAAATTTTCAATTCTGATGTGTTGCTATGTTATTCATTATCGAAATGAACTTCAGGATAAGAGATATTTTAATTTTTACAAAAAATAGAGCACTTTATCTCAGTTACTATATGAAATTGCTTAAAAAAACAGTGATTATATTCACATAAGTGACAGTAAATTTTGTAATAAAACAATGATTGATAAATCTGAAAGTTAAAACACTTCTACTATTATACAGAACTTACACAAAAAATTTCAGTTAATTATTTTCAAAACTTTTTCAGCAATCGCTGACCCCGTTTGATTATTTTCAAAAAATCACATTCCGAGTAAAACGCGTTTTAAAATGTGACATCTTGCTTAAAGTAATGGCATCTGCTTTTACTAAAACACTTGTAGTTTTTGTTCTAGTGAACGGATATGATAAACTTGGTATTTTTATAAAGCTAATAAGATGGCCTATAAAATAAATCATAAAAAAATTGTCAATTTTTGGCAAAATTCACAATTTTAGGGTAGTCGGATACCTTAATATTCTTTACTCTGCTGTTCGTATATAAATTTAGTAATAGATATTAATTTCAATTACAATGATTAAAATAAGTTTTTTATTTTATAGATATTCGTTGAGGATCTAATAGAATTATTAATTGAAACTTTAATATAGAATTACATTAACAATAATTATAATGTGAAATTCAAAGAATAATTTTATCTAAACTTGATGTCAGCTGTTAAGATAAAATAACTGTGCGTTAAGGTTCTAAATTTAAATTATATTTTCTGGAGAATTAATATTCAAAACATGAAACATGAGTGTAAAACAAAAAATTTTGAACCTTTTCATGAGCATTATTCAATTTAAATTAAATTCAATGCATTTGTAATTCGTTAAATATCTTTTTATGTCAATAAGGCCTTTAAGATAACTTAGAATGTGTGTGTGTGTATTTTGTAATGAAATGTCACTAAATCTTTATTATCTAGTCATTAGAAACGTTACTTAATTAATCTTTTCGTTGCTCTGCTTTAATTTATCTCAAAAATTTTAAAACATTATTAATGCGCCTCTCACTATCTTTTCCATCTTTTTTTCCATCTAGTTAATTATTCTTTTTAATTAATGTGAATTGATGTAATTTTATTCGAACTTATACTTGAACAGTGTTTAATATCTTTATATTTTGACTACAAAAATAATATGTGCTCAGAATGCTATAAAATTTGCTACAAACTTTCCCACGCTTTTCCGAAAAATTTCAAACTCATTTGCAATTTATCATTATTACTTTTTAAATAGAGTAAGAAGAGTAAAAAAATTGGATTTTGTGTTACATAAAATTTAAATTCAATAGAATTTAAAGTGCAACTATTTTACAGGAGTATGATTTTTATATTATTTTCATGTTATTAAAAATCAGCTCTATTTTTTAGTTACGGTGAGGGACGAATTATTTTTTATTATCTTCTTCAAATGAATAAGCAACGGAGTATTTTTGCAATTTTAATTTGCCATTTTTCTTTATTAATATAAAAAGAAATAATTAGAAACAAACTGATTTTGTTTTATTAAATTCATATTTAAATTTATTTCTATTTGTTCTTCAAATAATATTGAAACTACAGTGAAATTTTACAGAAAAAAATATATAAATTCGTCTTTTTTTTACTACACAGCACCCAGATGAAATCAGTTGGAAATCAATGTTACTTAAAATTGTTTTATTTCCCCTTTCTAATCCTTTGTAATTCGTCTTAATATTTCATGATTTTTTCAAATATTTTAAAAATGTTTATTTTTTCCCGCTGTTAAAGAATTCAAGGCTTAAAAATACTTTTAGAACATATATACACATAAATATACACATACATACGCATGCATATACACAGGGTCAAAAAACACATACATACACGTACATATACACACATACGTATACTCATACATACATGTATATATACTCATACATATACACATACATATACACATACATACATACGCACACAGGCATATGCACTCAGGCATACAAAAAAAATTATTTGTGTTTTATTTAAAAATTTAAAATTAGTGTGTCTGTCCTAAATAAAAGAAGAACATATCAACTTCATACGAAATAAATTCAAGAAGTCCATGAAATTATCAGGTTGATTTTTACTACTCATAAATTACTCTATTGCCACTATACTACTACCAGAGTGCAAGCTACTTATAGATTATTCTATGAGTATCTTAAATTCCGATTAAAAGAAAACTTTAATACCAAAAACGATGTTTGTTTTAAATAGTGAAACCTACAAATGTGAGAGAATTTGCCAATTTTTCTCTATTATGTTGTGACTTGCTAATACATACTTTAATTTTATTTACATTCACATCAGCAAGTACTTAATAAAAATATCTTAATAATGCCCCTTTTAAATCGAGCTCACATTACAACACTTAGACGAACATTTAATATCAGAACACAAATACTTCTTTCTAAATAACTAATTCTATATGAGATATTTGGTTTATTATTCAGCAGTAAATGACTCACCACGGAATTCATTGCAAGAGAAAAAGTCCCACCAGAGAAAAATTACCACGGCCTAGTTAGTCTGGTTGGTTGCCAATTTATTCGTACTAAAAGCTTTTTAATCTGGTTTGCAAGAGTCCAACCTTTAGAAATGAAATGAACTATAAGGCAGAGGGTGAACAGAAATCCACCAAGAGAAAAGAAGAGGAGAAAAAAGAAAAACATTGCTGCAAACCGTAAGCAACCCCAAACCCTAAGATTTACGAAAGCCATAAAATTTCTGGACAAGGCACCAAATAATGGTAGCGAACTGAAGAATCATTAGTTTCAATAAAATGACATATTGAAGCCCAGAGAAGTAGCTACCCCTTCTCCAATTCAATCTATCTCCACAGCTGGTTCGGATAAAAATCAGTTTTCGAAAGCCGTTTACTCGCTTGGAATTGCGTTTTTACTTTCGCCGTTAAAGATACATTTTTGTTTATTAGGCTCTTTTTTCTTTCTTTTTGTTCTTTTAGCCGGGATTTTTGTCAAGTTTCGAATAAGTCGTACTAAAGTAGAAGAAGGAGCGAAATTCAAGCTTTAAGCGCGAGCGAGACACATTTTTCCTTCTATCCTTCTCTATAAGTAGGAAAGTTCTATTTTTTTACAGTAAAAAAAATGAGCAAAGAAGTATTAAAAATGGGCCTCGGGTAAAAGTAAGAAGTTACGCTGCAACTTTTTCCGAAGAAAATGCGTTTTTCTTGGCACCGAGTTCTTTCCAATGTTTTCGGTTGTAAATAACGTTTTTTCGAAATATTTATTGCACTATTAAACTTAGTATAGACTGGACCATTTTATTGTATTCGGCTAAATATTTGAGATAGAGACTTGTATGCAACTGTAGACTGTTGATATATGAAATATACTATGATTTGACTAATACCTGTGATACCAATTTTATTCTGTTACTCACACTTTTTTCATTTCAACACATTTAATGAGCAAAAATATTAACAACATGGATACTACATCTTAATAAGAAATTGATAACATTTGGAACATTATATATATATATATAGAAAAGACGTGGCCATTGAAATGTATTTCTTAATATGATCGCTATTGTTGATGGTTTCTTTGGCTGGGATTGATGAGGCAGTCCTGTGATTAATTAAAACTGGTTTATCTTGATACATCTTGAACACATAAAGAAAGACAAGGACGACAAAATACACACACACAAAACAAGCTGCAGCCGGCTACATGTTGATACGGACAAATACAGAAGAGAAAAGAGGGAAGCGGCTCCAGGAATCTCAGTTTTTATAGGCGGCTCAAATCACATGATCTGAGTGGGTAGCTAGATGTAGTTTAAAATACTCTCGTTAGCGGCTGGCTAATTTATTATTAAAATGTGGGTCCTGAAGGGATGGACCAGATAATTAAAAGATATTTAAAAGGATTATATTTCTGGGAATTATGATATATATATATATAATTCTGACTTTTAGAATAAAAAATAAGATCAAAATCTGTGTCTGCGCATTGTACGCTGGATATAAAAATGATAGCTTTAAAAATAAAGTAAAGATAAGTATAAAAAAAATTAGATTTCTACATGTATGTAAGTATTGTTTATTAAAAGAAATAACACATCTTATGAACTTTCAGTAGTGGATAACTAGAAAAAAATCGTAATATTGTCTTCCATTATATCATCATATCATCACTCTATCATTGTTACTTTTATACCAATAAATATAAGTAATCATTCTTTATTCTATCTTGATTGATAGATGTATCCATTTTAAATGACTTTTTAACTATGTCAGCTTTATTTCATTCCATACTTTCGTTGTGCGTCCCTCCAACACTATTTCAAGACTTCAAAAGATGCGCGTTATACGACGAATATACGATAAACTTTAAAAATGCATTAAAAAGTATAGGTGCGCGTTATATGCCGGATATACAGTATATACCGTAAAATCCGGTGTATAACACGCCCCTAGACTCTCAAGCTACACTTTTTATTTTTATGTATAACGCCCTTCTTATGAAGAAACCTCAATGTACGCGCGCAATGCTATTATATTTTGAAGTCATTTATTTCCAGGTATTATCCAGGATTGTGAAAAAATAGTATATTTCTAAAACTAGACAACCTTTTAAGTTGATTAGGAATAGCATTTATTTAAAAAACAGTATTTTGATCTCTGTAGTAGTCTATTTTTATGTTAATCTCCTTTTTTTATTTTTGAAGCTATCATTTTATACCCGGCGTACACGAGCATACAAAATTTCGATCTTATTTTTGTGTTAAAACTGCGTGTTATACGCCGGATTTTACTGTACGTATCTTGATAACATTCTAAAGCAGCGGTTCTTAGACTTTCGATCACCGCTGCTTTATTCATTGCATCAGCCTGACATCGTGGACCCCCAAGATTTTGAACGCCCTGCCTGGCTCCAACACATGACTAAGCAATTTGAAGATTCCTCAACAATTAGAAGACTGCGTCTACTACTTATCAACACAATTCCGGTTCCTTAAAGAAAAATATTAAAAATATGAATTTCAAGTAAATTTTTCGTTGTAGTAATGGTTATTTATTTGCTAATTAAAAAAAACACCCTAAATTAATATTTTTTACTGAATATATGTTGTTGTAATTTTTCTTATTGGGAGCAATTGAGTGATCTGATATAAGATACTAAACCTTTCGATTTTTCTGTATAAGAAGAAATCTTAACATTTATTAAGAGCCCTTCGTAGACCCTCTAGAATTGAGCTGGATACCCTGGGGGTCAGCGGACCACAGTTCAAGGACCGCTGAAGTATCATAAAATCTTTAAGTGAATCATGAGTGAGTGAATATTTTCGTCACACTGTTCAGCTACACGAGGGCTTTTGGCGACGGACCGCATAATTTTGAATCATGGTCAAGAGACGCGGACGACACCTGAGCTGGCACCCCCTTCTCCTAAATACCACATCAACGGGAGGAAGTTTGAGCTCTCTACAGATTTAACGTGCATAGCTCCCCTACATGATGTGTCTTCAGTGGTACTGGGCTCGAACTCATGACACGCTAGCCATGATCCGATACCTTGACCACTTGGCTACCGCGGCCACTATAAGATCTTAAGAATAAAACTATTATTGTATATGATTATTTTTACCGCAGTTATAATAATAAAGGCTCAAATGCACAGTTAAAATGATTCTTTTGTACAATGATAACAACACAAAACTTAAAATGTAATCAGTTGCAAACAATTTTTTAAAAAAATGCGTTTGATTATACAACAATTTTTGATTAAAATATCTTTAAAGAATTTGAATTTTGGATGATAAATATATCACTTTTATACTCTTGATTACTTGGTACCTACTAATCTTTTGCTTCATCAAAAAATATTTATATCTCTTTAACCAGGAAACAATTTATACAAAATCCTAAATAGTAACCATATATATTAAGAAAATAACCTCAACTTAAACTTTGATTTTTGAAACTAAATGCTTCTGTGGATTTTTCTTATAATAATCTGAGGTATATTATTGAAAATTTGCATAATCATTTT
>BMAO01014635.1:0-34856 GCA_019973975.1 Trichonephila clavata | reverse complement strand
GAAACGATGCTGTGAGCAATTCCGAACTTTTGCAGCCACACTTGTCACACTGTGACCTTCCTCCAACTTCCCAATGATTCGACCTCGGGTAAAAGCATCCAGATGTCGTCTAACAGATTGATTATTCGCCCTTTCTCGCTGAGGCAGCATCTCGGTGTGATTTTACTGCTATACGGTGTGCAATCTCTTTGCCAAAATACTAATCTTACACCGACAACATGCTTTACTACTCAGACACTCCTCCATTACGTCTACCTGCATAGCTGCGCATGTGCTACCGTACATCACCTCACTTAATCTCCTGATTGGTCTTTCTGTCCGCTCTGCCTCTTCATTCAGCTGATATGCTAATTTTTCGACTTCGTCCTTAATTTTTGCACACCAGTGTAGTCACATGATAACTACAAACACGTACTTTCAGCCAATTAGTTCATAAATTTATGTGACGTTATAGTCGCATGATAAATGCCATTGTTTGTTTCCAGCCAATCAGCTCATGCACTTTGCTGTTGCTAACTTTTGTTTTTCGCAGATCCTCTTAAAAATATGTATTGTAAATAATAATAGTGCACATAGATAAATAAAATGCACTTAATTTAATAATATACATTGTGATACATCTTTACGCGACCTTCACACTAATTCTCTTGGGGGAATATTTGGCTAGCATTCGCGTTATTTCACAGCCATTCCTCTCGAGAAGAAACCCTGATATGGAGATTAGTTTGTCTGTATAAAGTCAGGGTTTTATAATTGTAAGATAGAAGGAGCGGAGAGATTGTTGAGGCGATACGAAGGTGAGATTTATTTGATTTTCACAATTTGAGTTAAGAGCGGATTTGCCAATATACTAAATTAGTGGAGTGGGATTTTATAGTCTAAGATAGATCAGGTTAAATTAAACTGATTACTTTCGCTTGTTCACTTCGGGTTTATTGCTTTCTTTATATCACTCCTAGGGCATACTCTTGTGGTTTAACTTGTGGTTGATTAGTGCGCTTCAATAATAATAAAATAATAATTATTATGGAAGTTTCTGGCCATGCTTTGTTTCCTCCCACACCCTTAGGTAGGCAGGACGGTGAGAGAGCGACTTCAGGGGGAAGTCGCTCACAACATATAGATTTTTTTAAATTTTGAAGTATGTTTTGAAGAATTTGAATATCTTTACCAAATAATCAAATTTGAAAATTCAACAAGTACAATTATAAGAAGTACACGTACAACAAATACATGTCTTGTAGAAGTACAAGTACAATTTTGAATTCAAGGTTAGAACACGTGATAGTATTTATCACGTGACCGACACGTGACACGTTCACATGACATAGGCTTGGTTCATCTGAAATGGTTTGATTTTTGATAAAAGTAGAATTTTACTGTATAATTTTTTTAATAAATCAATTGAAATGCAATAAAATTACACATTAAAAAAGTTTAAAATAAAAAAAAATAGCAGAGTTCCCACCTTACATTTCATTCGTTGAATTATACAAAATTTATCAGTTGTATGATTGTTCATAGAGGAATAAGAGAGCTAGTAGTCTGTTTTATCCTATTCAATCCATACATAAAACTCATATTCAAGATCTTTACCATGTATCCCTTTCCACCCCCGCACACCGGAATCGCATCGTTAAGTGTTCGTGATATCCTCCATTGAGCCGCTAAACTACATAGTTCTCCAATGGCTCATTCTGTCTTTACGCATACTCCATATTCATGATCCGTCAATTCAGGGGCACCTATTCTGCATGCATTGTAAGCATATAGCTACTACTACACTTACACTGACATGTTGCACAAATGGAGATGAATTTCAGATTATGCAGAGCATCTAACTATTCTCAATAGCTCTGTATCAAAGGTCGTTGTTGCAGAGTTGATGAGTTTCTGTTATTTCTGAGTTTTAAGCTCTTTATGATAATTTATGTTGATTTTGAGTAAGGTGAGTTAAAGGAATCTTGCAGGTTGCTTAACTTTCATTCGAATACAGTCGTAAGATGTGTAGAGATCAATAAATGTATTTACACAGTGGCAAATTATAAAATTTTATTTTTTTTTAGTAATAATGATTAACACAAATTAATAAATTCAAATAAATTAGTAATGAGTTAATAGGGGAATTCTTATAATTTTTCTGGAGTTCTTAAAAATTATTAAAATAAACCACACAATGTAGTAAAACCATTGCTAAAATTTGACAATGTTGTTAACCTGGTCACTTACACAACTTACAAATTATATATATATATATATATATATATAATATATATAATTGTTTATATAATTTTAAAAAAATATACAATGTGCAAGTTAAATTTTTTTTAACTTAATACCAGTTTTTTTTAAATTTAAAATGTCAGTTGTGGCTTGAAATTTCCGTATTCTTCTAGTAATATTATTTTGATTATATTTCTCTTAGCGCTCTCTCTTAAATTAATTTCAATAATGCATTTATCTCAGCGTTTCTCAAACTGTTGAGTGTGCCCCCTAGGGGGCGTGATATTCCTGTAAGCGGGGAGCGAGCTTATTGAAAAGTAGAAAATGAAAGATTTATAAAGTAAGTATTAACTTACTGAAAAGAAGAAAAACAAAATTAATTCTGACATAATAAAAATTAAATACACATTTATACTCTGATATAAAACACTTATAAATGTATCAGTATTTTATATTTTTTAAAATAATTAACTTATCAGTATCAAATTAAAAAACAAGTTTAATAATTACTATTGCCTCTCATGGGCTTGCCATGTACAAAATTTAATACTTGTCTCGATAATTTGTTTGGTTTATAATTAAAGTATATTTTTATTGTGTCCAATACCTTATTATTGTACGGGGGGAGGGGGAGTGCCATGAAAATTATGATTGAAAATTGTGTCGCAAATATTGAAGTTTTGAAAAGCCCCGATTTATCTGATTTGTTACGCATTTATATTTGCTAAAGATTATTTCTGTCTGATTTAAAAGTTCATTATAGACAACCAGTAGGCCTGGTAATATTAAACAACAACCCAGTTTCTGTATTTCGTTCTTTCTCTCACATTCGTGACTTTTCGATGAGTATTTTTTTGTCTTTTTTGCTAAGTGCAGTGAAACCGAAAACAAAAATATTAAGATAAGTAATCATCAATATTTAAATAAGGAAATGAGATGAGTAATTGTCGATAGACTTGAAGCAAAATTATTCTTCCTACTTTGAATGGATGAATAGAAAGTATTGTATTAACGATTGCAAATTTGAACAAGATCTCTCTCTCTACATATATACACGGAAAGAGTGAGCTATAATAGCAGGAATTAAAAAAATATTATGGGTTGTCGGCATTGTTAAAACTATGCACACCCGGTTTGGCTAGTTTGGCTGAAAAACAATTTTTTGACGCCAACTTTTGTCATAGTTTTACCAGTTACATAGTTGCAACGATGGAGACAAATCTAAGTTGGCGTCAAAAACCGGTAATTAATTTAATTAATTAACTGGTAGCTAATGAATTAATATTTGAAAAAAACTATATTCACATCAAGTGTTATCCCCTAAAAGTTTAAAAAAATTATTTGAGCTCGATTGGATGAATAGAAAGTACTTTTTTAACGACTGAAAATTTAAACAAGATATATATATAATATATATATATATATATATATATATATAGGGAGAGAGTGAGCTAATAGTAGAATTTAAAAAGTACTAAATAAAAAAAATGAAAAAAAAATTACTTTGAATTTGTACTACGGATAAAAAGCCCAAATACCTAAACTTCATTCTCTTCATGTGGCAACACTTAACATAAAAATTGATTTTCTGTTTTATTTTTCCCTCCATCTATATGCTAGAGAACATCTTTTCTGTATACAGATAGATCCTGAAGCTCCGAGAAAAAAATTCGATCCATAACGCAGTATTATAAACTAATATATGTTATATATATATATACATAATTGCCATATATATATATTTCAAAATAAATATAGGAATCAATATTTTCAACTTGATTGGTGTTAAAATTATCATTTTTTCTCTATGAATAAAAGAGATCATCTGTGCAAATTGAAAAAATTCAAATTACTACAAAACCCAATATGAAAAATAGTTTTTTTTTCCAATTCAAAAACTTTGAAAATCATTGATTTTAGGTATTAAAACTGGCGCTATTTTATTATGATCTGTTCTAGTATTAAATGTACTAGATATTGAACATAATCTCGATACTTGCTAGTAAAAAGCTAAGAAACCGAACGCATGCGAATAAAGTGCACATTAACAGGGAAAAAATACACACATAACCACACAAAAAATCAAACCAGATGGCTTATTTCAATCCTTAATACAAACAAGCTAAATCTGTACATAGTGATTGATGAGTTGTAAAATTCTTCTTGGTTGCCTTAAGAGGCTTTCGATTTCTAAAGGAGTTTCTTAAGTTTTGAATTGAATGGACAGTCACGTAAGACCTTTAAAAGTAATAATACATATTGTTATAAAATCTTCTAACTAAACAATGCTTTATGCTTTTCTACATTTAAAAATTAAGTCTTTGTTCTGCATTTGCTTGAAGAACTATCAGAAAAAAATTTAGTGAATTTTTAACTGTCAGTGTCAATTTTTTTTGGCGAAAGAAATTCACATTCGACACATTTGTATTTATTTCATGTTATGTATTGATGATAGAATGATATGATAAATAGAGTATGCACTTGTATGCGTATTTTACACTGTGTTACATCATAATAATATTCTATATATTTCTAAAATTTTAAAGAAGTATTTAATTTTTTATATATATTAACATAATATATATATAAATATATACTGCTAGCCACCGTAAATGCAACACCAAGAAAGACAAGCGATAGCACAACACAATTTATTTTTTAGATAACATGTTGACCAAGCATCAAATGATTAAATTTATAGACTTCTGTGAAGTGTGGTTCCTGCCAGAATCAGTAGCCAGAGTAGCCGCCATTGGTGGAGATCACCGCTGCCCCACGCCTCGACATTGATTCAAAGAGAATTTGGATGTGTTCTTGGGGTAAAGCAGATCAAGCAGCTTCCACACGTTGCCAAAGTTGATCTGGTGTGGCAGCTGGGGGTGTAATCTGGGTCAATCGTTGAGCAACCATGTACTACATATTTTCTATCGGTGACAGATCCAGACATCGAGCCGGCCAGGGAAGCAATTCAATCTGGTGATTGACGAAGAACCTTTGGAAAATGCGTGCACGTGTGGTCACGCATTATCCTGTTGAAATATGGCTGTGGCCAAGCCCTGAAAGTAAGGAAGGAAAACGGTCTCCGACTTCTCGGATATGTAGCGCTGGCTGTTTAAAATACCGGCAATGTGTACTAGAGGAGTGCAAGAGTGTGATATCCAATACCGCCCCATACCATAATACCCGGTACAGGACGAGTGTGGCGGTGCATAACGCAGCTGTTCAGTGTCCTCTCTCCACGGTGTCTCCAAACTCGAATCCGACCATCGTGGTGTTGCAGACAGATGCGTGACTCGTCAGTAAAGACAACTTCATTCCATTCTGACACCCACATCCTTTTTTTTATCGCACCATTGGTGGAGGAGACGTCCGTGGTTCTGCGTCAAGGGTAGACCAAGCAATGGACGTCTTGCGGACAGACCACTCTGCTGTAAATGGCGTCGAATGGTACGCGTAGACACTGAATGATGCGTTACAGACTTAATGTGCTGTGCTATGGTTCGTGATGTGATTGAGAGATCCGTCACTGTCATGCGCACAATTTGCCTGTCCTCAAGTGAGGTGTTGCACTGAGGTGAATGCGATCGACCACGTCAGTCCGTCGTACCCTCCTGCATCCAACGGTCACATATCCTCATTACGGTTGTTTAGTTTCGTCCAACACGACTACCGATTTCCCTGGAAGATAATCCATAATCTCGGTAGGCCACTCTCTATCCTTCCTCTGTCGAACTAGGATACTTGATCAAAAGCTGATCGCTGTTTTCTACGACACGTAACTGATCGTTTTTTGAAAAAACCCACAAGAAAAACACAATTGCTGAACTTGAAATCGTGGAAATCTCCAAGCCTTAAATAGTGCTTTGAGGTGGTGCTACAGGCGTGCGTGATGTCTGTGTGTGTGTGCTGAAATTCTAATCATTTGCATATCTCACCTCCGCTAATGCATGTTGTAAATTTCATGTTATTTGCGTACTTCCTTCAGGGTGTTGCATTTACGGTGGCCAGCAGTGTATATATATTTGTGTAACTGAGTCATATATAAAAAATCCAACCATGATGCTTGTAATACATGTTACGATTCTTTTAATGCAACTACATTGCTTCCCATTTTTGTTTCTCATTAAATTACTTAATAATTTTAAGAGGGGGAGGGATAGTATCACGCGAGTTTTTGAAATTGCATACTTTTCTGAATCCTCGTAATTCACTACAATTTGCTCATTTTACTACGATTTTTTTTTTTCAGTTTTAATAAACGTACTAAGTTTAAAGTATCCAAAAAATAAAACCTTTTTATGCAATTGTTGCATTTTTTTTAAATAGACTAAGATATGAACACATAGAAATAATGAGCACTTTCTGTTACCTACCAGATAACTTTTAAAAGATGTGCAGTAAGAACAACGTTTTTATGTAAAATTTAAGTTAAATAATACCTGTGTCCGGTCTACGCAAGTTTCATATTTATTTTTTATTCAAGTATTTTTAAAAGTAATTAATATTAGAAAAATATGAAATCATTGTTATCTTTTCTATTTATTATACTACAAAATAAATTCAATGTATCCCATCTACACACACAGTACTGAGGTTTATAGAATACAGATCTCTCTCTCTCTATATATATATAAAATACCATATGTATATAAATATCATATATATATCTGCAGCCGATTTTTTTAATATTGCGGGAAAGTGCAAAAATGGGAAACTGAGAAAATAAAGTTTAAAAATTAAATTAATTTTGTTATTTTTTTGGTATTAAAATGATTCTTTTTACATTTAAAATATTCCCATTCTATATGTTTCATAATTTTTTTTCTATAGAGTGTTCATGCATGATTTTTTTCACACATTCTCAGATTTTCAATACCTTAATTTGTGTAAGATTTGGATTTTCAATTTCTGCACCCTTTATTCACGAACTGTCAGTCTGAAATGCAGAAATGATAGAAAAAATCCTCTAATTTCAAACTCAGACGTTTCATAATATCCAAGCGATTAGATATTTTATCATTAAATATCACCGTTGTTTATCACCGTTTACATAAATATCAATTGCTATTTTGGAAAATCCTGATATTTTTGGTCAGTTCTTCCAACACAGTAAAATGAAAAGATTCTTTTGATTTTTGAGGTCTCCCCTCCCCCTCCAGATACTTTTTAAATATTTGCGTGAAGATAACACTGGAAAGCTAAATATTGACCTGCATTCATAACAATGATAGACTAAATAATGTTACCTTTGTTGGAAAAGAATTTTTTTTCAATTCATACTATTAGCTCACTCTCTCCCTTTACATATATATTTATATATCTTGTTCAAATTTTCAATCGTTAATAAAATACTTTCTATTCCTATGAAGTTCAAATAGTTTTTTTTTAAAACTTGTAGTGGATGACACATGATGTTATTACAATTTTTCAAATATTAATTCATTAATTACCAGATAATTAATTAAATTAAATACCGGTTTCCGATGCCAGCTTAGACTCGTTTCCATTGTTGTAACAATGTAACTGCTAAAACAATGACAAAAGTTGGCGTCGAAAACCAGTTTTTCCAGCCAATCTAGCCAAACTGGGTGTGTATTGTATATATATATCTTGTTCACATTTTCCATTGTTAATAAAATACTTTCTATTTATCCATTCAAAGTAGGATTTGGCTTGATTTTTTATTTATTTTCTTGTTCTTTCAGATTTTGTATTTTAGTAAATATACTACGAATTGGCACGAAATGAACAGATGTAAGCCATCGCTTCAGAATTGATTGAAAATAATAAAGTTATAAAGACCAATATCCTATTATAATTTAATAGTTTATTCCTAATCCAAAAAGAGGCTTTAGAGAAAAGCGTCAAATCAGGTGTCATCTTAGTTTTTAGAGTTAGTTCAGTTCAAATGATTTAGCTTTCATGGCGTCATTGAAAATGATGCATATAGTAAAAGTTAAGCTCTATTATTGATTACACGCTTGCAGTCAAACTACTCGGAATAATCATTATTCCATATATGCATCAGAACCCTCCCCCATCAAGAGAATAATTTCATTACTGATATATACATACACACAGATTAGAATATTTCTTATCACAATCAAAGAATGAACTATAATTATTCTGTAGGAATATTTCCATATTTTTTTTGTACAATTTATACATATGAACAATAATAAAATTAGAGGGAATAACTTTTTTAAGTTAAAACTTATAAGTCTTAAACTTAATCGAATTTTTTAAAATAATTTTATTCACAAAACGTTTTTTTAAGATATGCATTTACACAAATATCATTTTAGTAAGGTGACAGGCTATGTTTGAAATCGCGACTTTGAAAAAAGCGTATGCATAATAATTTATTTTTTACACTTTAATTGATTTAGAATATACGTATAAAATAGTTTTAAGATTATTATTGAAAGAAAAATTAGTTAAATGCAATTTTCTTGGCAAAAAAAAAAGGAGAAAGAATGAAAAACTTTCAAAGTATTCTTGTTTTACGTGAAAACTGATTCTATAATAATAATATATAGGCTACATACAGCTAGAACTTCTCTACAAAACCTGAAGCAAAGTTTTTGAAAAATTTATATTATTTTCAGAGAGAAATAATAACCGTTGTTTTTTGTTAATATTTCTCTATTCTGATTTATTGAAATAAAATAAATCCACTTCTAATTTATATATTTCAAAATTCCTAGTTCAGGCTCTTTACAAACATTCTAGCTATATATAGTCAAAATATTTATTTTAAACACATTTTTTTATATAAGGAGTATGTGTTGAAAATATATCACTTCTTCATCATTTTTTGACATATATATATATATATATATTTGCAAAATCACGATTTCGAAGGTGCAGTCAGTCACCTAAAATACCCTTTTATCCTCAAAGCTCTTTTCTTCAAGATTTGTAACTATGCAAATATTTTTTAAAATTAAATATCAACTTTAGATAAAGTAAATTTATCATCACGTGATATTTATGTTGAGTTATCCCATTGAATTTGAATCGTATAAATAAAACTAATTTGAGTTAATTCTATAGTGATATGCTGTCAAATTATAAAAATCATAAAGTTATTGGTCAACAGGCATGTACCCATGAACGCAAACGGGGATTTCTTTGAAGACTAAGCTTCTTAATAATGTTAGTATCATGTAGACGAAAGGTCAAAGCATCATTCTCTTAATGGGTGATATTCAATCTTTCTGAATCAAGATATATGTATTATTCCACTGTTTGAAATAATGGTACTTTTGGATGTGTTTCATGGGATTGGACCATAGATTCTTATATAATACAGTGTTGAAGGAGATATCAATTAGTTGTCTTTTGACCAGGGATCAAAATTACGAATTTAATAGTCGATAATCCACAGATAGCTTTTAATATAAGATTTATGTAAAACTTAAATAATGTAGATCTAATGAAATCCCCCCCAACTAAATTTCAAAGTCCTTATTTGGCTTAATGAAGATGAATAGTTGAATGAGTTATAATTCTTGTATTGTTTTCGGAATGTGACAGTTAATTTGATATTTCAACGCCTGTCATTAATAACCATTGAATAACTGTGGTGGGACACATTAAAACAAAGAAAACAACAACAAATTGCATTGTAATTACAATACCTTGCATTAAATTTTTTAAAGTTTTGGTATTATTTCGGTTTATTTGACCGAATAAAAAAAACAAAATTCCTACATTATTAACCCTAGCATTATTAAAACATTATCTACATCAGGAATTATTAAATATTACAATAAATATCCAAGTAAATTAACTCCAAATTACCTAATTTTTGGATGGATAGATAAAGAACTGATTAAGTCTTATTTCAGAGTATGGAATAAATGAGCGAAAAAAATCACTGAAATATTATTAATCACATAATACACTGTGTCACAAAAAAATATATGCATCCAGGAAAAAACGACCTACTATCATGGAATTTAGCATGCATATAATGTATGAGGAGATAAGCAAATGATTACAAATTCAGAAGAACAGATTATTAAGATGATATGGCATAAAAAAGGTAACAAATCAGTAGGTAATAAATCCACCTCTGACAGCTACACTAGCCGAAATGCGGTGTGAAATCGTAACAATGAGGTCACTTATGATCTCTTACGAAAGATCATGCCCTTATATTTTCAACTGAGCAGTCAATTTGCCAGTATTCCAGCACGACTGCAGTTGCTTTCCAAGCACATCCCCTGCATGCTCTATTGGTGAGAGATCTAGTGACCAGGAAAGCCACGAGAGTACGTCATATCCTTGGAGGCATTTTTGGGAAATTCACGCAGTATCTGAACGTGAATTGTCTTGCCGAAAAATGTCACCTGGAAGACTTGATAGCACAGGCAGTACAACTGGTGTCCAAATCTAGTCCTCGTAACTTTGCCTTGTCAAAGTGGGTTGAAGTTCGACTAGAGGAGATCGAGTGTAAAAAAAAATTGCATCCTTCCCTATCACACCTTATGTAATCACTGTACGCCCCTTGATAACAAATACCAGATGGGACTGGTGGTCTGACCTTTTCCACACGCATATGCGCTGGTTGTAACGGGTCTATCCGCGAACCTGTAAATGGGTAATTTTATCAAAAAACAAATTTACCCTTCCTGGGGGTAAATTTATTTTTCAGCTGTTGTTCTATTGAAAACCTTCTCTCGAAGAAGAAGACTCGATTTATTCAAATGAATGGTTCTATTTAAGCATTGACTTTTAGGTACGCGAGGTTAGTTGAGTTTAGTTACGAGCTAGTCGACGAGAAATTTCTGGATGATCAAATATTGCTAATTGACGATTAAGTGATAAGAAAGATTAATAATGACGACCGGGGGTCGTACTACTAATAACAGAATTACGTTTAATTGACCGTAGACGTCTAAAGTGTTCTAAGGGTTAAGTGAATTAGATTATACTCAAATATTAAATATCCTTATTGCCTGGTGATTGGTTTTAAACTTAGTAGTGATGTGCATTTCTTACCCTGAGTTGTTTTCAATTTATGTTAGACAAATAGTAAATCATAATTTGAACAGATTATGGCTGAACTTAACTCGAACTCTCAAACACCAATAACCTCTGCGCAAGCAGGGTTTTTACATGGTCATCAGCATTGTGATTGAAGCGGGAATGAAGCTTCCGGTAAAACACACGTTAGCTTTCACGAGGTTGTTAAAAATCCATTGACAATGACTACAATGAGTGGTCAGTGATAGGTGTTGAAATGGTCATCGCCTCCTAGCACCTACGTCAGCCAATCGTCTCCGATTACTTTTGATACCATTGGATGTCTGGAATGTGATAAAGGGCATCAAACCGATTCTAGTGACCTTGTTGGTAAAGAAGTGGTCGCTTTTATGATTGTACATTTGTGTTCCTGGGAAGCCTTGACCTTCCGTGGTGGGATATTATCCCTTCCGCGATCAATATTTGCTAAAACTGAGCAACTACCATATCGCTCCGATATGCTTGTTCGACCAACCTGCTTCTACGCCCCCTCTCGAAGTGCGACAATTGTTAGTACTGTCGCCGATTACGTTTCAAGGCATTTCTAGTCACAATATCGTCCATCCAATTCGACAGAGCTGTTTGAATTACCCTACGGTACGAGCAATCATGCCTTTAAACTCTCCCAGTCGTGCATCTCATATGCGCACAGCGCAATTACCCTTGTCTCAATAGCGTCGAAAATTTAATCATTTGCATATCTCTACCCAGACCACATTCCTGTAAAGTTTCGTGATATTAGTTCGATTTCTTCGTGTGCACATATATTTTTTGTATACTACAACTTTGGAATATTTGCATTAATGTTTATTTTTTTAAATGCTTGTAAAAAGAGATAGCATAATAATCAGTTTCTTTGCTTACAGACTGAATTTTGTATCAAAAATTGAACTTTCCTGTCAGAAAATAATAATGATGTTTTTCGTTAAATTTATATACTTCGTTTAATAATATATTATAAACCGAAAATGAATTTTTTTCGTTTGCTCACTGATGATTAAAATTAATTCCTTGGAAACACAACACTGACAATTTATAATGAAAACATTAAAAAGATTTGAACAAATTTCGATTACAAGATGAAAAGAATAACAAATTAGCAGAAACATAAGAAAATAATTAAATGTTTTAAACACAAATCACAGTTTTCTGATTACCTCACTTGTTTCAACAATTTCTGGTAAACAATACATGAGATTAAAAACGAAATTGCATGTTTTTATAGAATTGTCGCTTACAGTTAATTGCTCTAAAAAATACGATAAGTCAAGTTTTTCATGATTTTTATGTTCGAACTGATAACGTTTTATGATTATTTTTCAATGCCTTTAATCTTTTCAAACTAAAATAATAGCATTTTGTCTTCAGTTCTTTAAAAACATGTTTCACGATTTTTTTCATAGCAAAAGCACAGAAGTGTAATCTAGACTCAGTTTCACGCACTATCGTGACTTATTTTATTTCATATCATTATTCCTTTAGGTTTATTCTTAGATGCAAAGTGGTATTTCCATTTCACATCCGTATCAAACATATTTGGAATGATAGTTTAGATATGAGAAAATTGTTAAATTTAAAATCAAAAACATTTAATTATACATATAGTTATCATATAGTTATCTTTATAATTCGTGTCAAAATGTGGTATATGTTTTGTCTTCTAGTTCAACAATTGGTATTCTCATCAAAAGACCATAAAGCGTTTTGTTCATTATTATTTTTTTTCTTGCGATATAGAAAAGTATTGAAACTCAGGATTTGGATTTAAACGATATGTGAATCGTGCTTGAATATTGTCAACTGATTAGTTCTTTAGTTAATCTTTTTGAATTGAAGTTGAATGCATTATTTCTTCTGTAATATCTTTAATCACTGCAAAATTAGAATATTGAGAAAATGTGTGCAGTTGATATTTTAAGATTTACTCTGTTTGATCTAATATTCAATTTCTCTGAGATTATTACCTTTGCTTTTGATCATTATATTTTAGGGAAAAATAAAATAAAGAATTACTTTTAAGAAAGGGAATCACTAATAACTTTTTAAAAATTACTAAAGGTTAAAACTTTTTCAAATATTACGTCTACTATTCGCAGCTATATGCTTTTTACGTCATTACTGGTTTACTGCATTTTTCACTACAAATAGTTTTTAATTAAATAAATACTTTTAATATGTGATTATCTCTAAGAACAACACTTTTCCTTTTGATTGCCTTAAAAAGCAATCTATATATATAAAAATGGATGCTTGTACATATGAAATGGCTTTACTCTAACACCGTTCAACCAACCACTATTAAAATTAGCATGCATATGGATTTTTTGTGGAGAAGGGTTTTGTGTGCTATCCTCTTTGTTGCACCTCCCCAGAAGGTTTACAGCAAAGCAACTTCTGCAACATTCAATGCATCGCTAAGCTGCCAACATGTCACCAAAAATGATGCTAACTTGGCTCTATCATCATCCTTTTGCTATGTTTTCATAGAACCGCCATTATGATGTAAGAAACGGCATTGCTTGCAAATATTACAATTTTAACATAAAATAAATATAACAGAGAAACATTTTAACGTATTACACACCCACACATAGTTTATTTAAGCTATTTTAAGCGTATTATACAAAATTTGTAATGATGTGTTACTTTGGCTGAGCAGATATTAGCTTAGGAAGTGTTTTCAAAAATCGACTAACAAGAGAGTTAGGGGGCGTTACAAAAAAAAACCCCTTTTTTATCAGCTAGTAGACCTTCAGACTAAAAATTTATCAAATGTTAATTTTTTTTGTTCAGTTGAGATATGCAAAAAGCTTTTTTTGTTGTTGTTTAATTTGCAATTCGCGTAAACTTATTTCATTAAAAACTTATTTATTCTTCAATCAGTATTGTTTAATTTTTCAATTGACCCCCCGTGTGAAGACCGATATACCAGCTAGTATGTATATGTATGTATATGTGAGGGTATATAAAATTAATAATCATATACTAAATTTCTGCATATCTAATAAAGCGAAGCGATAACTAGAAATAAATAAACATAATAAATAAATAGAAATATATTTTCTGCTTAAATCAATACAGTATAGATGAAAAATAAAATAGCAGCAATAGTATAGTAGTAAATTTTTAGGCTAGGAACTAATATCATCTATTTGAACGTAGGTTTAATGCCAGCCAAGTTTCCCCAATATTTCGCTGTACTTCTGGGCTTAAAGAGAGAGAATATAGTGCAAGATATGTATAGATAATATACAGCACAACATGACCGGAAACTAAGTACCGTTTCATTCGACCGCAATAGCAGTAGTTGTATTAGAGTCTAAACCTTGAGTACATATATGTTCGGTTGATTGTCAGTCTAATGACACCATTACAGCCATAAGATATTATGTTGTTTTGCATAAGTTAGTGAGCGTTCAAAATGTTTAAGGCGATATGGTACCCTAAAAATCATTTAACTGTCGAAAAAACTTTTATTGGCTTATTTCATACTCCGAATCTTTATAAATATGCCTGCAAAATTTCAAAGCTTTACCTGCATTTTTCATTAAGTAATGGAACAATGTTTGATGATAAACAGCAACTACCACGCCTACATTTCAAATTATCTGCTAGAAAAGAGCCTGATAAAAAATGAATTATTTTTTTTTTCTAATGCGCATCAATGAGATTGACATTATATATGCAGTAATAAATCATTTTAAGAAAGAATTGTGCAATTCATGCAAAAATTCTAGTTTGTGAATTATTTACTGGAAGATCAAATGGATTTGGTCAAGATTTAAAAGTTGTGCGTGCTTTTTATGATATTATTATGAATGAAATTAAAACTTCAAAACGGATTCTAACAAAGCACAAATACTAAATCTCATCTTGATATCTCAGATAATTAAAAATCTAATTCGCAAGAACAGAAAAACTCTCCCATTTTTATATATTTGTTTTTGGTGATATATATATATATATATATATATCCCATGTATGCGAGATTCAACACTTTTATTATTAAAATATTTTAAGATATTTATTTAAACAAATGCACATATACAGTTCTTAGATTTTGATGTATTTTACCTATAAATTTTGATTTGATTTTGCTTTTATTCGTGTGCAATATTTAACATGCGAAAGCTTTTAAAATCAAGGAAATAAAAAGTAAAGGCATAAACATCTTTTGTACTTGTTGAGCATTAGCTCTGAGCATGGAATTAGCTCTGAAGTGTGTGTATTTATTTATTTTTATAATTATTAAGATAAAGTTTCATGAAATTTTGATCTTTCATTCGTTTTTTTCTATATATTCATTATGGCAGTATACTGTTTGATTGTTCTACATTTGTGCAATTTTTTATGGTAAGTAGTTTTAAATAAGCTAATTAACATTTCGTAAAAGTTTCAGACTATTCGATGAATATTATATCATGCTATTCATGGAATGAAAACTTCAAACTCATATTTCTCCATGTTGAATTTCTGTACATATACTGTTATTCAAAACCCTAAGGCATTCTTGATAATTGAAGTATGGGTTTGAAATTTTTTATGAATGTTCTGAAATGTATGTTTTGTAAAACTGTGCATGGAATTAGCTCTAACATGTTTAGTACTTTTTCTAAAAAAGTTCAAATTCAAAATTAATGTTTTTTGGGAATTTTTGGAAATTTAACTATAAAAAATGAATAAAAAATTAAAGAGCAGCAGCAGAAAAAAACCCATGCACAGTTTTATGTAGTATATTATAAGGTACTTGGAAAAAAATCTTTGAAAGAAAAGATACCTATCTAAAAAAGCCTTAGGAATTTAAAAAAATGCTTAAAAAAGCTAAAAAAAATTACATTTTACAAACATTTTGCAAGAAATTAAAAAAAATTTGTATGGAATTATTATTAAATATTAACCTTTATGAAATACAATTAAAACCAAATATCAAATATTAAAAATAAAAAAATTGTGAAGATGGTACTATATCGCCTTAAGACGATTGCCAATCCCATCGACTGGAAAGTGCGTTTTGTAATCCATTTTTTGAACTCAAGAAGTGCTAATCCAGTTTAAATTAATTGTCAACTTGTAGAGGTTTTTTGCGAAAATGTAATTAGAGCGATAGAAGGGTGAGGAAGTAAATTCGACAATTCTCAATAATAGCCGTACCGATGTTGATGACGAAGCATGGAGTGGAAGATCTTTTGTTGTAACTGTTGGTTTGGCTAAAAGGAGGAATGAGAAAATTCGTTAAAACAGATGACTCGAAATAAAATTACCTTCTGATGAGTTTCCACGAAGAACTTGTGGCAGATCTATACGCGTCCTTTCACTAATCCTCTTGGGAAACATTTGGACTATCATTCACAGCCAACCCTTTCGGAAAAAGAAACCGTTATATGCAGATTAGGTCAGTTATGTATATAGTATAGGTTTTCTAGCTAGCGAGATCAATAGGTGAATAGATGAATAGAGGGATAAACGGAGTTACCTGGATATTGAAACATAGAGAAGCTGACGATAAGGAAAGATATCTACTGATCAGGTATTAGTTACATTGATAGCGCGTTTCGGACATTAAATAGTTGAAGATATTTAAGTAACGATTGGTCACCAGAGCTAAATTGTATATCCATAAAAGGAGGATCAATTTTATAGAATTCGCCTCTCTCGTAGTTAAAACGTAGTTTATTGGAACATTTCATCTTATTTGAATACTTGAATTGTATCTATTAATAATTAGTATATGCTGAATAAATAGTTGAAAAGTATTATAAAATGAGTCGTCCTTCACTTCCTTCCACACCTCTAGCCGTGTCCGAGAGTAGGTCAAGAATGTTACAAGCTGTTCAACAATGAGACTCTCTTCACTGACGACATCTTTCTTTGAAGATGGTATCTACACATTGGTTTCCCGATGCAAAATATCTTAGCAATGGTGGTGTAACTATGTGTGTAGAAAAGAGTTTCAGACATGTTCTTGTTTCATGTAAAAAAATTGTTTTGAGAAAAGGTTTTTGTAGGGAGTTTTTCGAAAACGAGACTTAATTTCCGGACAAAAAAAACCTCGTTTTTACATGTGTGTATTCTGAAGCAATTTTTCCACACACATTTTCACAAAGCTGTAAGGGCTTGCTTATTAGATTATTCACTATATAAAAAATAAAAAATATATTTTTGAAAAAAATGTAACGATGCTTTCATAAAAAAAGTGTTTAATCTAAGTCTAAGATATTTCCATATTCAAAACTTTATTATTTTAAATACGAAAACCTTTTGCTTCTATATAACAAGAGAAACATCTTCCCCAGATGATTCCACATTTTTGATGACTGCATTTCAAGCAGTGTGTATAGTTAGTTATAATTAATTTCACTATTAACTATTCAAACAACCTAACATTTTACTAAGCTCAAGGCAAATATTTCATTACTAATGTAAACGAAAATTTTTCAGAGTGTGAGATCTCTCTCTTAGAGTTAGTTGAAAGATCACAGAAAGTTCAATATAACCTTACATCCCATTGCAATTAATTATTTGAAGCATTCCAAAATACTTTTAGTTTGTTTTGAGACAAACACATTTTCAAATAACGTCTTAAATATATTTCAATTGATTTACCCAACCTGTTTGAACACACTGTTTACAGAATCTGTTTGCATTTTGGAGAGAAAAAACTTAATTCGATTTTAAATTATAAGTTGCAACTTAAATCCGTTTCCCCTTGAATATATCATTTTGTAAATCACCAGTTATGAACTGAAATATTCATAACTTTACAATAATTGAATTATTATTTGATGTAAGAAAATGAAATTAATTTTAGTTTTTGATTTTAGTATAACTTTTTTAGAAGAAAGTTCTGAACATTGAAAAATTTTAAAGACGTTATTCCACATTTTTACAAACTTACATAAAAAAAAATATGCCTAATTTTTTGTAGAAAAATTATTTGGGTAACTTTTATTTCATTTTTAAGGGAACAAGGACATGATATACTTTCAAAAAATCGATTTTTCAATTTTAGTTCTAAAAAATAATGCATATTTTTCTGAACCTAAAAATATATAATACTTATATGTTTGTTGATAAAATAGCCCTAAAATATGAAAAATAAAAATGTAAACAAATGACCAAGCCCCTTTTGACTCTTGGTTTTTTTTTTCACTTTTTCTCACTCAAAAGCATATTTTTTTTGCATTTAGGTACATTTTTTTTAAAAAAAAAATCTATTGCATATAAGATTCCAGATTTTTTATTCTTCTATACAAGATGCCTATGCATATAGTGAACCTAATCCCCCCCCCATTAAAATAGTGCCTAAATTTTTAAAAATGGTTTTATGCATAAAAAAGTAGAAAAATAGAAATTTTCCAAATTTCAATGTTTCATAATTTTTTTAAAAAAACTGTACTAAATTTTCACTAAAAAAATAGGTTCACTGCCTTTTGTGTATTGTTTTATATATGTGTAAAAAATATTTTGCATGAAAAAAAGATACTTTTTTAAAAAATGGTACCTAAACATAAGTATGTATTATGAGTTCTCAAATATTATGTATTACTTAAATTAAGAAGGAAAAAAAACCCTTTTGAACTAAAAAGTTATTTTTGTAGTTCTACAGAATAAATAAATTATCTTTATTAAGAACGTAAAATATCTAAACTCTATTGAAAATTTTAAAAGATATATATCTCATAAACAAAGGGTCTTAATTTTGGCATTTTACACTTCTGAGCATGCCCTGGTTCCCTTAATTCTTTATTGATATAAATCAACATTTATTTTTAAAATGTTGTTTTACTCAATTAAGATAAGTGAAACATATTTTTAGCTGTATTATTGGTTCCATTTTTCCTGAAATATATGTTTTTTAATATATCTAAACTTTAATTTAAACTATTATTATAATGTTTCTTCATTCATATTGTTTACTTTTAATATACAGTCTTAGAATATCTCTTTCAGTCATAAGTAATGAAGGCGGTGTGTTATAGTGTATATATATATATATATATATATACATCTTACATGGTGGATCGTCTTTCCAAATGTAAGAAAGTTCTCAGTAATAAGCACTCGGGTTCTGCTTTTTAGGGTAATTCGTAATTTATTCTGGAAGTATTTAGTAGTTCTAGCAGATTTAATTTAACAGGAAAGAATCAAGACACGGTAAATCAACATATTACAGGTCAATTTCACAACAGGACGAATTTAAAGTTCACATGGTCATTCAAATCTGTATTCACAATATTACGTAAAGTCATTGAAAACATACAACTGTTCTTAAAACATTTACTGATCCGTTCCTTATATCTACGTAACTTTTAAAACCTTCTGGAGAAATAATAATCTTAAACCTTTCAGGATTTTTCTTGAAATATTTAATTTTGTTGCCAAATTTGGTTACTTGACAATATTTAATGACCAAATTTTTCACCATGTCGGATGCAAGTACGAGGGACGTTTTGAAAAAAAAAAAGGTACGTCATTTTTTTTACGCGGAGAATTTATTTCCACAAAAAATACCTCATGTCAGCATGAATTTTACACCTTTCACTATTTTTTGACATAATTGTAACCATCTTTGCTTAAGATACATTTGTCGTGGCATCAGATTACTTTGAAGAAACTACTTTTGTAAAGTAAGGTGCTCTGTGATGTAAGAAATTGTCGCACCATCTGCTTCCCCTCAGCAGTGTTTTGGAAGAGTTTTCTCTTCCTGTTGAACTGTGTTTCTTCAACATTATTGAGGCTCCCTTGGTATCAGGAGTAAAGTGCACCCATTCCTTATCAACTCTGATTATTTTAAACAGGAATTCGCATCAAGGATAGATGCGAATTCCATTTTTGAACTCTTGTAAGCCATGTTCAGGTTTCTCAAAACTCATCTTGTAGACATTTTTATTGCTGAATTTTCAAAAACCATATCCTGAGCTCTAACAATGTTATTTACATTCATCAGACGTCCACTTCAACCTGTATACTCTACCTTCCTTCATTCAATATGCTACAGCAGTGAACAATAATTTGACAAGACATGACCTTTTCTCTATACACATTATGTAAGTATTCATTAATAACGGACACACTGATCCCAAGTGTCCATTCATAACGTATAACAGCCCGTGCGTAGATTGGCAATCATGTTTGTCTGCATCATGATTTGTACTCAAATAACCTCAGGCACGTCGATTTACTGTTTCACTGCCTTTTTTAGCGTTCTGCACATGCGTCTCATTTCTCCTAAGCCGACGCTCTTTCCGTCTTTCAATCAACAACGGATTAATTTCTGATGACCATTGTTTTTTCTACTTGATATGTAACATCTTTCAAAATTAGTGACAAAAATTACTTTCGAAATATCTTTCATATTTCCTCTCGATATACTATGAATGAAAAAATGATCTCCCTTGACCAATAAAAAAATCTTTTTGCAGAGAAGAAAGCAGATTTTCAAAAATTTATGATACATACATACATATATATATATTTTTTAATATACTATATATATATAGTATAATAAAATAAAATAAAATAATAAGTAAGAAAGTAGAATTAACTACGAGGTCAAAAAACCTAAGAAATTGGATCCCAAGATACATAACAATTGAAGATACAAAAATAGCATTTGAACTAAAATGAAGACCTATTTTGATTTCTAAAGCTGTCGTTAAATTAGGCCAGTGATTTAGGGTTAAACTGCTTTACAGTACACCTTCCCCGCACAGCAGAAATTTTCGCCATAATAGAAAAAACAGAACCATGTTGAAACTTTAGCCATATTTCTATCACATTTGGATGAAAACCCAGACAGTAAAATAAAATGGAAGTATCAATAGAGAACAATAAAGTTTCTATCATAGAGAGGAATATTAAGGAAAAAAAATTGTAAGAAAAACATGGTTAAAAACGTACATGAAAAAATACTAACCATAAGGATATAATGTAGTCAAAGCATCTTAAGCAGAAAACGCTCGTTAAATGACGTGTTAAAATTGAAGTGTTAACTCAGAGAAGGAAAAATTAGCGGCCCCACCTAGTTTCTATTGTAAATAAATTATGCATACGATATCTTAATGAAATTAATAATAATATAAATTGAACAAAAAGTTAATATAACATAGCAATATATTTAAAAAATGAATTTACTTGGATAGTTGTACCTATATATATATATATATATATATATATTGTCTAGCTATACTTAGGATTATAATTCTTTGCTTGTATATATTATTTTATTATTGTTATATACACTTCCCTCAAAAAATTTAGGTACAAACTGTTTAATGTAACGAATTTAAAAATGAATGATCATATAAACAAAGAATTTGCAGAAAGTGTGCACTAAACAGTTTCTTTTTGAATGTGACACTTAGATTTGCATAAATTTAATACAAACATACTTAACAACAAAAACACATTGTTGTTAAAAAATCTTTATTGTAGGAAATAAATGATCACAGATTTATGAGGAAAGATGTCTTTAAAATATGACAGAAATGGGTTATAAAATAGGAAATATGTTCACTCCTTGCGGTCATAGACATTTTCAAGCTACCTAGTAAGTTATCGGATACCGAAATGGGAAGCGAGGATCAAATACGGAGTAACCCATGTTCTAGTTCATAAGGCTTTGGAATCGAACTTTAAACCCGAGCGGGTCTGCTAAGGTAGCCTCAAATATGCTTTATCGGATTCAGGTCTGGAGATTTAGGTAGCCATTCCATTCGTTTCAAACTATGATCGTGAAGATAATAATCAACAAACACAGTTAGTTGATTTCATACATTATCATTCATCAAAATGAATTCATTATCAATAACATTTGTGTATATGGGGGGAAATATCGATCAAAGATCTCATCCTGATATCGCATTTCATTCAGAATTTCTCCATGGATCACATGTAGGTCATTTCACTACACAGAGAGAGATCGGCCTAAAACATGATTCTGCCATTTTTGTAATTGAGTCTTTCAACATTATTGCATTAGTTAGCACTGTTGGAATGTTTGAATCAAGTGAGTTGCTCTCTTCAAATCAATTGAGACTCTAAAATGCTCTTAAGTGTAAACCTGAACTCAGTACAGAATTCTATTGTTGTCTGGCCAAATAAATGTGTTTCTTTGTCCAATAAAAAAGGGGCACATCTTGGTCATTTGCTTAGAGCAGTTGTCTTCAAAACTTTTAAACTCATGGAACCCCTAGAACTTGAAGGTGTTTTCGTAGAACTCCTAACACTGGAAAATGTTCTCATAGAACCCCTAGCACTAAAATGCTTTTTCGTGGAACCCCATTCCACGCACATACTTCGAAGAATATATCTCAAAATAATATTTAAATGTGATTAACATGTTGTAGGTAATTTATATAAAGGCTATTATATAAAATAAATTTTGCATTTATTAATAAAAATTATAGTCTAATTTTCAATATGATTTATTCATTAATGATATCAATTTGTGATCCAAGTGTCATCTAATCGTGCATTATATTTTATAATCGGGATATGTGCTTGCCTTTTTTTACACAAATTGTCTATGTCTATTGAATTTATCTGCAGTCACATTTCATTTTCTGCATTTTGAGTTGTTTTTATACTTTTTTTTGTATCTATTTACGTTGAAAAATATATTTCACTTAAACACAATATTCTGAATGGCATTAAATGTTGATAGATGTGTGAGAAATACTGTGTATTTTTCATGAACTTACAACATGCAATTTAGGATCTGTTCTTGCTTAAAACGATATAATACCCAAAACATCATCAAACTATCGAAATTCTTTTTATTCACTTATTTGATACCTCGAATATTTATAAACATGCCTACAAAGTTTGAAACTTTATCTGCATTTTTTTATAAAGTTATGGAGCAATATTTGATGCTGGAAAGCAACTACCACGCCCACATTTCAGATTATCTGCTAGAGCACTTACGACAGCGGGTAATTTTTGCACAAAATTTTAATCTAGGCTTAATGACAGTACAATTGACGCATTATATTTTTAAAGAACATTTTTTAAAAATTTAACTTTTAAAATATTAAGAACATTTCAAAATTTTTTAATAGTACCACAGACTGTGAATAACGATGTTTGTACTTTTTTGTGATTAAAATAAATAAGTTGCTCCTTTATTTATTTATTTTTTTGTGATTCTTTATGTACATTTATAATTTATAAGTTACAAATTATTTCTTGTTATATTTACATTCTCTTATAAAACTGGCAAGTAAAATAGAGAAACACCTGTGTTTTCTTTCTTTTTCTTAAATTTCTAATACCGGTATTAAGTTCTAAGAAATACGAATACCGGTATTAAGTTCTAAGAAATACGAATACCGGTATTGAACTTTTGGTCCGATATTGCAATCCCTAGTGATGGATATGATAGAGAGCAACATATTAGGCCTTTTTTTTTGCCGGACCGCATACATATGTTAGTTATTTCACGCGAACCGCAACATGAGGATTAATGGGGGGGGGGGATGCCTTAAGATCAAGATAACATAGAAAATTTAAAATGCGGAAATTTATCAAGTTGCTTTTTTTTTAATTATTATTTTTATATATATTTTATTTTCATCACTGAATTTTTTCTTAATAGGAAGCATTTAAGACTGTTCTTTCACAATTTCTGCATCAGTAAACGGTTTCATATGATAATCAATGATATAACAAATTTCATAGGGTGCCTTTGTTATAGCTGAGACATTACCACTGACAAATATTTTTTGGCTGTTGTAAAGGTTAGTCAGGAAAGCCTATTTATCATCTCTTGAAAGAAATATTCTAGTAAAAGTGTCATTGATCGATTCCTGTTTTTTGGAATTTTTTAAATACACTTTCTTGACAAATTGAACCATTACTGAACCTTACTTGTTTTTCACAACAAAATAGTCAATTTCCCAATCGTCTTGAAAAATCTATTTACTTCAAATATTTTTAAACTTTTATGATATGAAAGATTGTTGAATATTAGTTCCACTCATAAAATGGTCGGTACACCACTGTTGTCTATTATCACTAATCAAGAAAAAAAATACCAATTTGCTCCCATACCACATCGATAGCATAATTGATATATTTGATTGTTTAACAAAGAATTTTCCACCAAATTTTCATAAATAAATAACTGAATTTCTCAGAGCAATGGGTTATGACCGGGTCACTTAAAAAGTCCTTGTCTGCTGCAAATTGAGTATCGCTGGACAAGACTATTTTTCTCATAATATTTGTACTTTTAGAAATGGATGATGGAGAAAATAAATCTTTAATTAAGTATCATTTTGCAATCTGTTCCAATTTAAAAATTAGAGAAACCAAAACACATAACATATTACTTAAAAAATATATTACTTTAAAGTAACAGATACATTATTTAATACGTACCTTGTTAATTTGTACGGTTCATAATTAAGATCGTATTGTAGCTTTAGCGTTCAAAGTGCATTATTATTGTATTTAATAAATTATTATTGGATAAGGGGGCGCGCTGAAAATTATGATTACAAATTAGGTCACCAGTATTAAAAGTTTGAGAAGCACTGGCTTAGAGGAACACATTTAACTGTAGTTTTGTATATAAAATTGCATGGTGAAGGAGTTTCGAGCCATTGTAGCACCGATTCTTGTTCTTCAAACGACAAAATGATCTGCAACAAGTTGAGGCATCATAATGTTTCTTCTGATTCAAACTGAAAGAATTAGAAAACAGTCTTTTGCAGGTAATTGAACCCGTGATTGACCTAGTACATGTCTTCTAGGTACATAGTATTTAATTTAAATAGACCGCACAATTGATAAATCACACTCTGAGACAGTTTGAGAAGTTCTAGCAGCATCAGCTTGTGACAAGCCCTTTTCCATTCCATTCCAATGTCTGCCACCTAAATGTGAATTGTATAAATTATTTCTCTAAGACATTTCGAGACTTTTCTGTATATTGTCAACAAAATTATCAACACATTTTGAAGATTACAATCATACACATAACATACAAACCAAGATATGAAAGTTTAATTTTTGCACATTTTCTTTACCTTCTACTTAAATATCCGCTTCCTTAAAATAAAAGTTATGACTATCCTTTTTTCATATAAGTTTTCTTAAAACATATGATTATCATTCATATATAAACAATGAAATTTGTTGTTGCTGCTATTTTTTCATTATAGAGCATTGAAAAGTGCTATGTATTTGACTTGTATAATCAGAATATATATATATATATATATATAGTATATCAGCCACAGTAGTACTATAGCAAACTCCTGGCCTTGGGAACCAGGATTGCCGGTTTAAACAAAGTTTTGCGGCTAGCCAACCTTCCCCTTTATTTGCCAATACTCTGGAACATAGGGAAAGTAAGAAATGTCAAGAGAATGTTTAGCTATTACGGATAAAACCACACTCTATTGATATAAAATGACAATATTATAGCCTATAATAATTACTAGTGCGAAACAATTAGATGAAAAAACTTGCCACGTGAGTATAACAATAACCATTTTTCCCGCGCGACAGAAAAGAGCATAACAGTAACACATAAAATTAGTCAGTTATGGTAAAATAACATTAAGACTATATATATACATTTAAAACTCTAATTATTGTTTTAAAATTTATAGAAAATAAAAGTACAACCCAGACATATACAATTAATTTTATATAAAATATATTAAAATTAATTTATTTACCTACACAAGGCCTCTATCGATTAACTGTAAAACTAATTAAAAATGCTACTAGACGAATTACACTAAGAACCAATAAATATATGACTGCAAATAATATAAGCAGAGTATGCATGTTCAATACAATGTTTGATAAAGTTATTAAAATTTAAATATATATATTAAATTTATCACTAAATAACTATATATATATATATATGAAAATTGAAAATCCTTGTATGCTAGAAAAAAATAGAATGAAGTAAAGAATTTTAATTTAAGATGTCGTACAAAGACACCAAATGTTCAAATTCATTAAGAAGTCTTTCTAGTAATAGATTATGATTACAAAAAACGAAAATTGTAAGAAATAAAAAGAAAAGTTTCTCATTACCTCTTTTAAAAATTCCTTTTAATAAAGGAATTTTTTCAGAAATTTCCAAGAAAGTTCTTGGAGAATTCATAAATGATTCTCCTCTGCATAATTCTTATGCAGAACTTCGTCCAAGCGTTTTACTCTTTATTATAGTCTGCATTCATAAGTTTTATTATTAAATACTCAAAAGTAAGTTTTGAATCTCGTTTTTCATCCTTCATATTTGAATTTATCCCCTCCTCCCCCTTCTCTTCTACATTTCCTTCATTTATCTTTCCTGAAACTGCAGTTTTTTTCTTTCTTAATAATTTCCTGAATTTACAGAATTTGTTTAATTTAAATATAGATTAATAAATAAAATATATGAAAGATAACACTACAAAAATAAAACAAAACTGAAATTATAAGTAATATTGCTATACATAAAATTTGACGTACGATTTAAAGATATTAGTTAGTAAACGTAGGCGGTAGAACAGCACAGATTCCGATATTATATATATATAAATTCTCGTCTGATATACATTAAAATACTAAAGAATTCGATGGAGAATATTCTAATTCTTTTAAACTTATAACAGTTCGTTTTTATCATATTAGGGTTATAGAGTTACATTTATAAGGAGTTTTTTTTTTAATTCAATTTTTTGAAATTAATTTTTTCCATAAAATACTCATAATCCCTTTTTTCTTTTAGGTATACGAACAGAGTAAGATGACTAGTTTCTATCCGCCGTTTTTTTTTTTTTAATTTTTGAAAAAAAATATTTTTTCTTGCAAACATATTATTTAGTTTCCACAATTACATAAAATGCAAAAAAAAAAACAAGAAAGCAGTCTTATAATCTACCAGAAATGGACATTAAAATTGTTCAAAACCTGTTATGGTGAGCCTGATAACTCAAAATTTTATGAATGTATTTCTATGAAACTTTTTGAATATAGAGGGAATGTACTAAAAAATTTCTAATGTATGGATAGTTTTTGATTTATGGCCTATTACTTCAACAATAACCTAATGAATAAGCCCCATTTCTCGTAAAAGTTATTCGTTTGATGAGCTCTAACATTTTTATATTTTAATAAAACACTAAAATTTGAGTACATTACCTATATAAATGACTGTAGTTTATTTAAGTAATACCTCTCTATTGATATAAGTTTGTTACATTTTCTTTAACTGCTTTAAAGAATTTTTTTTTTACTAATTACAAAAATTTCACTTACAATTATGATTTTTGTAAAATCAGATATTTTCATTTTTAATATTGCTAGTTTGGTATTGATAATTGTTGTTATTGATTCCTTAAGGTATTTATATAATTTTGTAGTATGCTATCTTTATAAAAGTACTCTGAATGTGTTCGGAAACCTTTGGCCTTTATTGTAAACTCTTAATGGAATACCTCTGCAAAAACGCTAAAATACATACCAAAATACGCTTAAATTTTTTAAAACATTTTAAAGACATATCCACACACCACGCGTTTTAAAATATATTAATTTAATACTTAAATATTGAAAATATTATAAACAATTATGAATATTTTCTGAAATGCTTACATCGTAAGATATGAAGGAACAATTAATTGTAATGCAATTAAATAGTAGTTTATGGATAAATAAATTTCCTGTCAGATAACTAGCATCTTCTTATAAACATTAAAATTTTTAACATTCAAAACTAATAATTTCTTGACAAGCGAACAGAGAAATCGTTCCAAAATACCTGATATTGTTCATATTTGAAAAATTAAAAAAGGTTGATAAATATTTTAGTTTTACAATGAATGTACGATAAATACACGGTATTAGACTAGGTTGAAAGGTTTTCTTAGGTGTTACTTCTAAGGAAAAAAAAGAAAAGTAAGTATTCAGGAAGAAGAAGAAATAACATATAAAACTGGATAATTGTAAGTTATTTTCTAATATTGACTTAAGGTAAATTATAAAAATATTGAGAATGAAGTTGTCATGATAATTTGTGCACAATAAATGGGATATCTCGAGAATAATTCGATAAAATTCAATGAAATTTGTAACGCTTATACAATAAACTCTTTAGAGTGTAAAACAATGCAGGTTTTAATATAGTCACATTTAATCATATTTTTTAGACATTTTTAGCTTAGACCATTAAGTAATTTTTTAAAAAAAATCGTTAACGTCAGATTCAAATGCTTATAAAATATTTATTTCATAATATATTTTTATCCTGTGGTTTGTGACTCTTCAGATGGATCAACAGGTATATTAATAAAATTAAAATTATGTTATATTGAACGTATTTTTATTTATGCTGTTTTTCTTAACACTGAAATTTTGTTAAAATTTTATAAAAATATTTTTTTTTCAAAAACAAGGGGTGATACGTGTTATTTATTTAATAATTATGATTCTTTTAACCTGCTATGTTCTTTAAAACAATATAATTCTTTTTTAAAATCAGTTTTTGAAAAATTGATCTCCGAACCTAGTCGAATGCTTTAAGGTATTCGACTGGTTGCGACAACTTTTTTTTTTAAAAAAGGAGGTATGGGGATTTTTTTGTTATTTTTAGATTTATTTAGTGCGTTTTAAGAAAAATCTGCTGAAATTAAGAAGAAAAAAAGCAATTTTTATTACTAAAATGGGAAAAATTGACAAAAAATAGCATAATCGCGGCCCCTTCTGTACCAAATGTTTATAAACACTTTTTCAATTTTTTCAATCTAATATGTTACTGTATTATTAAATTTTGAAATGACCCTCAGGATAAAGATATTTTCTTTTTTACAAAAACTAGAGCACTTTATCTCGGTTACTATATGAAAATACTTAAAAAGACAGTGATTATATCCTCATAAGGGACTGTAAATTTTGTAATAAAACAGTGATTGATAAATCTGAAAGTTAAAACAATTCTACTATTATACAGAACTTACAGAAAAAATTTCAGTTCATTATGTTCAAAACTTTTTTAGCAATCGCTGGCCCCGTTTGATTATTTTCAAAAAATCACATTTTGAGTAAAACGCGTTTTAAAGTATGACATATCCTGCTTAAAGTAATGGCATCTGCTTTTACTAAAACACTCGTAGTTTTTGTTCTAGTAAACGGAAAATGATAAACTTGGTATTTTTGTAAAGCTAATAAGATGGCCTCATAAAAAAATTGTCAATTTTTGTCAAAATTCACGGTTTTAGGGTAGTCGGATACCGTAAGCGAATTAATTGTTATTATATTAATATAGAAATGGTATGCTTTATTGGTATACTTGTATGAAGAACATGGGTAAATAACTTTTTTGGATAGAAGGAATGTATAATCCAAAGCAGATGCTATAAAAACCCATGGGCTTTATTTTTAGTTCTTTGATAAATATATACGATAGAAGTTATTTTTATCTAAGCCTAATTCACTGACTAAGATTGTCATGACTATGCAAAAGTAGCATTTTATCTCTTACTTAGATAAAAATCTGCGTAACCCTCTTTGGAAGTTTTATGAAACAGCTAGAGCGAAAAATGCCATTGCTGAAGCCTTTTATATTCCTTACTGAGATAATTTATCTGATATTACTAAGAATATCATTATAACTAATAGAAAAAACATTCCTCTCTCTCTGTGTGTTGTAAGACTTCAATCATGTCCATTCCCTGTCATTATACAAATGACGGGTAAATATTGTTGAGCAATTCTTTAGCATTATGTTAGCAAAGCAAAATATTTCTAAGGGTTTCAGTAGCAGAAATGATGCAATTATAGTTTTGTATTTTATTAATTACCCTAATGGATAAATCAACTTCTTTTTTCTCGTCTTCTTTTCTATTTTGATCTTAATATCCATTGTTTATTGTAAAAATTATTCTTATTGAATATACGTATTTTAAATAGTTCTTTGAAGTATTTTTAATAACTTTCAATCATGTTTACTTTAGGATTGAGTAATAAACTCATAATGATGCTTTCGGCAAAAATATATTAGAGGAACTAAATACTTTCAGGGATGCAAAGAAAGGAGGAAAACGGCATGGACTAGTAAGGACAAGTTAATTTGAAATGCCCACAAATATTAAAGAAGTAGATCGTATTGTGATCTGTACATATAGGTCTAAGAACAATTCTATTTATGGAATACAAATTCTATCAACAGAGCTTGTTGCGTTCTAAAAATTGTGTCTTCTGCATCATTTATTATATATTTTACCATTACGTAAATAGCTGATTTCTCTAACAGCCATCAAAATGATATAAGTAAAATCGAATGGACATAATAATATAGTGGATAATATCATATTCCCACAAATGATCACTCCCAAATGTCAATACACGATTTTGATTTTATGCATTTTTCCGAATTTATAGAGAAATAATCGAAGCAATGTTAATTTTGTAAAGAAAATGCTCGAACTCATTCACGAACACCAGTGAATTTTTAGTGATTAGCTCATTTTGGGGACCAACTAAAGTTACCTTTTTCGTCTCCATACCGTAGGCAATCTTTACCGTACTGGTAGGCTCCGATTAATGCTTATTTATTATCTCCATCTAATTAGCATGCATCGCTTAATACGAGATAGGATTCAAAAACTCTCGGACTGAGCCTATAACATGAAAATTTTTTGCAGAAGAGCGACTACGAGAACATTTCTGTTTTACTGCATTCTTCTTCTTTTCGAAAAAAAAGTTTGTTCCAAATCACGTGGTCGGTGGCTCTTCACGTTGTCGTATTTTGTAGGCGGAGGCATTTAGTCGTCGGCGATTGAAAGAAATTGCGTGAGTTGAGCTGATATTGAAGATAAAATTTTGTGTTCCTTTAAGAGAAAGAGCTACGGAGACTTACAAAATTTTGAAGTATGAGTAAGGCTGTGATACATTATCGAGAAAGCAAGCTTATGAGTGGCATCGACGTTTCAGAGAAGGCAGGGAAAGTGTCGAAGACGACAAACGCTCTGGACGTCCGCAGACTTCCCCCACCGCTGAAAACACGGTAAAAGTTTCTGCGGCGGTGGGAAAGAACAGGCTTCAAAAAATAGCATAATCAGTTGGAATATCCTCGGCCACATATTAATGGATACTAACTAAGGTTCTTAACATGCAAAGGGTGTCAAAATATCATTTCCCGCTTGTTAAACGAAGACCAATCTGCAGATAAACTTAAAAGCGCATTGCAGGTTGAATTAAAGGACATGGCTAAAATGGATTCTATAATAGAAATGTTTTGATGGCTTTACAAGCCATGACATACTGTGTTGTTATTCCAGGATCTTATTTCGAAGGAGGATGTGATTCAACAGTTTAATTGGTAATAATTTTAAGTTATAGACTCTGTTCGGAACTTTTGAATTCTACTACAGTTGACTTTTGATAATACGAAGTTGAAGGACCAGAGAATAACTTCGAATTATCAAGCGGGAAGAAAAAACTCCCAAAATACACGAAAAGAAAAAAATTTTTACTTACGTTTAAATTTGAAACTATGTCATATTACATCAATTGTACATATGTAAAAAAATTATTTAAAAAATATTTTTAAAAAATACTTATTATATATACAGTATAAATATTATATACAAGTTAACAGTCTCCTGTATTAAAAGAATATATTTGTGTAATGCAATCTGAACAAAATTTTTTTTGACGAAAAAATTTACTATCTTCTTTTGTTTTATGGTATTCAATCTAACTTTGTCGATAGATTTTTTTAGAATAAATGAAGCTTGAAAAGAAAAAATGATTTTGAGGGAAAAAGTTGAATAGTTTATTTAATGACATTTTAGCTTCTATCAGAGTTATTGGAGTCAATGAACTCCGATGGTCATCAAAAGGACTACGTTACAGGGAAGACAATACATCACAAAACATGTGAACTCCAACCTGCTTGCTACAGGGCTCTACATGATAGTGATTGTTTCAATTGTCGAGAGTTTCATTAGATAAAACTTCGAATTATCGTGTGTTATATTCTGGTCAGACACAGATTTTACTTCGAAATATTAAGTGCACCAAAACATATTGTTTTAGTTCGAAATATCAAAAGATTTTCTAGGGGCTGAGAATATACTTCGAATTAGCAAAAGGTTCGTATTATGGAAGGTTTGAATTACCGAGAGTTGATTGTACTTAAATCGTTTTTGTTTAATCTTTCTACATAGAAACATATTTATATAAAAAAAAAATTCTCCGTTTTTAATGTTAAGAAGAGTCATATAAAATCAGTTTATTGCAAGTATTATTTAAATATATGTATTATAATGCCGAATATATATTATTCCACACCAAATGGCATTTTGTTTGTTTTGTGTACATGCTCTGTGTGTGTTTTCTATATTTATTCCATGCCATGTCATTTCTGTCTATAACTAAGGAAAAACTCGTAGCATGTTTAATTCAAACATGGAGGAATTCTTTTTCAAAAGAAATCTGATTCTACCTTCGAAACCTGACATGACAGAGATGGAGTGAAAAATAAATAGGGTGTACTGAAGCAGGTATGCTTTCATTAGAAGTTTTGCTAGACGGATTTTCCTTCTGTTTTTTTTTCTTCTTCTATGTGTTGAATTATAGAACTTCATCTTCAGATTTCTGTTCCATAGAAAGAAATTCTCGTCAAAAAAATTATTATTAGTATGTTTCTGGAATGTTTGGAAAAAAGGAGCCTTTTATTGTCTTTGTAAACAAATCTAATACTTAAAATATACTAAGTATAAGTAATTGAATTATAATTTCTTATTCTCCAAATAATTCAAAATATAATCAAAGAGCTTCATTTTGCTTTATTTAACTTTCAACATCCTAAATGATTTACTATAAAAGAAAGAATTCAAGCAAACAGAATTTCAAAAGTATTTCTTAAAACATAAATAATGCTCATCTTAATGATATTCAAATATGTTTGTAATATATTTCTTTAATTAAAAACAACTAGTAATAAACAAGTACATATACATGTTTAAATATCAATTTAGCCTTTAACTCACTCTGATATTGAAACAAAAAGAACTTTAAATACAGCTGAATACTTTTATATCATTAAAAATGCATGTATAAAATCTGAAGATTTCTCAACGCTTTCAATAAATAGACTAAAAAATAAATGCACAGCACTGAATAATTTATTGAGATGACTTTGAAGGACATTTTTTTTACATTCAAAGAAAAATTAAATATTCAGATTAATTAATATAAGGATATTTACTTAAAATTATAATATAAAAACATGATTTGTATTCATTGCTTGATTTCTTTTCTCGGAAAAAAAAGGTATTCAATTTTTGCATGCAAGTAGTTTTAAAATTTCAGAACTGTTTCTTCCTTATAGGATAATGAATTTTATGAATTATAAATTAAATTTCAGAATTGCATTGAGATATCGGGGCTGAACTTCATGTATTTAATTCTTTAAAGTATTGCAAAAATGTTTTACATTTTAAATTTAAATTTATTGCTTAGTTCGAGTTACATACTTAAGATAGAGTTTTTCGAAATAAAGTTATTTTGCTACAAAAAATTGGCAATAATTGTTATGAATAAAAAAAAAAACAAGAGTTGTACAATTTTGGAATCTGAACAAATTGTGGTCCTTCTTTGAAATAATCTTACTAGAGTAGTTTGTGGTATTTTAGTTTTCTTGGAGAGTTAAAGTTAGGTGACATCATTTTCTCCTATCTAGTCAAACTATCTTAACTTAAACTACACCAACAAAGTGTTTTGCTATATTTGTGAATGCAATTATGTAAATATAGCAGCACGGCTGTGTAAGATCAAGTCAGTGAAATATTAACTGCAAAACTTTGAAATTTCTGATCACATTACATAATGATGTGATGAAGAGGATTGACAAGGTGTTTTTAATATAATGTTTTGCAAATAAATAAGTAAAATAAAAATAAATAAATCTATTCCTTCTATGAATGGATGGATAGAAAGAAAGTATTTTATTAATGATTGAAAAATGGAACAATATATATATATATATATATAAATATATATATATATATATATATATATATATAATCAAAATCTCTCTACAAGAGAGATGATTCAACATGATTAATACTTAAAAGAACATCAATTGCTAGATAACAAGACAACAGAATTTAAAAGGAGATATGAAAAATTGAAATATCACAGCAAAATATAAAAGAATGAATGCTTCAGTATTATCAACATTGCTGACTTAGGACAGCTAGTATACATAAAATTTTCTTTAAAAAAATCTTTCTGTATAAAAGTGGGGTTGAACATGTTTTTTGGCCAGCCAACCTTCCCTTTTTTCTGTTAATAATACCGAGCAAATATCAATTGGAAATAATGGATAGGAAATCTAAATCCATTATATGGAAAAGGTAACTTACCCAAAATTGCATACTGAAATGCAGAGCCCGCGCTAAATCTGAAGTACAATAAACAAGTTATTGCCAGATTCTGGACCCAAATACAATTTCAAAACAAAGCAAAGGCTGAAAAATAGCACTTAGCAAAAGTATGAAAAGAATAGAAATAATAAAATAAGAAATGTAAACATACTACAATTATCTTAGAGACTCTTAATATGGTTAAAAGTTATATTAAAT